>CABFWB010000088.1:245488-275839 GCA_902151455.1 Timema bartmani
TTTTTTTTTACTATTGATTCCGATATAACTGAGCTTTGAGTCCTAGTTTATTAGCTTGTCTCACCTTCTTAAAACTTATTTTATCGTGAGTACACTGATCGACCTCTTCAGAAAAGATATATTTTCCGGTCAATCTTGTTTTCTCTAAGTCGAATCATCCAATAGAGGCGTGCCTTATTTTTTGAAGGCATAAGTTTTGTTAAATATAACTATATTTATATAAAGGCTTGGGTTGACCTAAATATTTTTACTAACAGGGGAGGGTGATTAGATTGCATCTGTGAATACAAAGCAGATTACAGCCCACAAAAATATTTTAGGTACTAGATTTCCCCTCAAATGGACCTCTCCATAACTGCCATTTAAAATTTCGTGAAAAAATTAAAATATTAAAATTACTTTTGCCATATGATGCAATAAAAATAGCAAAAAATGAATAAAAACATGTTCTTACATTATTTTTTATATCGTTCACCCGTTTTCCAAGAACGCTTTAAATATTTCAGGGTCGATAAAAGGATAGAACAGCTGTAGCTCCTAATATTAAGTATACAATCATGTCATTAAATTAAAATTGAAACCATTTCACGAAACCTATTTTCAAATACTAGTGGCCAACTTATTTAGTAAACTGTTATCTTGTGCTCATATATCTTAGAAATGTTAGCGTGTACGCTTATATAAAACTGGGTAAAAAATTATTGGTACAAAAGTGTAAAAATAAATTCCATAGCGATGGACATCGCATTGGGCAATAAATTGTTATCTTAAGTATCCATTTCGTAATGTCTTGTACCCTTCGTTTACCTTGCATATTTACGAGTTTCCATAGTTGCCTATTCCTTCCGACATGCTTTTTGATTCGATAACAAGTTGGAAAGTTTTTGGCTGATTTGTTCTGCAAGTTACAAGTTCCTTTTCCAGATCCTTTTCCTCTTGGTTTGAATATTTAAAATGCATGAAATTGCACCTATGGTTGGCTGTAAGAAATATATATTATACCAGTGGATCGTTGCAGCTTTGGCTGCGGATTATCGAGCTAAAATATATTCAAAAAATGTTATTTTGAAAAGTTCTATAGAATGAGGCCTCACTCGATTGGCTATTTAAAGCTTTGTTTGTCAAAGGCTATCTGCCTTCCACGTATTTTGAGCTTTTGGTATTTAATTCAAAGCAAAACATATATTTATCCCCTTCACACCACGATGAAAACTTTATTCTATACTTAAAATTAGACAAATTTTCTTTACCGATAAACAACCTTACACAAATCAGGATTCCCTTGGTGTTGTAACAAAGAATTATTAAAGTTATCCATGGACTATGAGTGATCTTTCCCCCCCATTATTTCGTGTCATTTGGTGCCATAGTGTGACTGGTCAAGGAAAGATAAACGGAGTGTACACCCCTATTGGCCGTCAACTAATAACAGCTCAATACACTTGATGTGACCGTCTGGCGCCCTTGTATCAGCTCAGTGCAGAGTGCTGGACCATGTTGGATGTTTGTGGTATCAACATCCAATACAGCAACTCTTCGGAACACTTCTCTTCCTTTGGTCTATTCACACCTTTAGACAATCAATCAGGCGCTTACGTGTGGGAAAATGTTTGGGGAACTAACACGGTATCTGCTGGACTGATTGGAAAGAACACACAAGGACTGAAATAATAGTAATATTTTGTTTATTTTTACGTATACTCTTGAACATGTGAATTATTTAGGTACCTAAAATAGTATACCAGACATTTATAAACTCATTTAAAACGCCAATAAGGTATGGCTTAATTAGTTAAGCTATTATTTTATTAATTACGGTTATAGCCGCATATAAATATAATATTATTTAAATTGAAAAAGGACACCTGGGAACAGGGATCAAACCCGGGATCTTTGGCTTAGTATGGCAATGCTCTACCACTGAGCTACTTAGGAATCATCCCGTACTCAGGGTAACTCTCCACTCATATTTTAAGGCAGAGTCTAGGATGGACGTGCGTAAATGGTCCGCTACAGATGTGTGATTAATTACGTACATTCACGAACTACGAGTATCAAATAACGCAGCCATCATAGACTCGGTAGTTGGCTTTTTGCTGCCAATAGTACTATGACAACTGTACGAATACGCATATCATGATGAATTAAATAGCTAAGCTATTATATTTGTTAGTTACGGCTACAGCCGTATCTAAATATCAATAAATCTGCTATATTGATAGTTACAGTGCAGTTTTCATTAATATAACGTATGATTGACAGAAAAGATACTATGTATACTTGCACGTATTCATACATTGGTCACGTGATATTAAGCTGTCAATTTTTTTACTAAGTATCAATACCTATACAATAACACCAGTAATATAGTGAAATGTTATCAAATATAGCCACAAAAATCTTTTGAATTCAATGAAAGTATTTTCTTCTAAAACCTTACTATATCCAAACTCATATTAGAACAGCAAGTTCTGCCCTCATTTTAGGCCTTATTGATGTAGAAATAAGGTACTTTATATTTGAACGGAAGCTCTGTATCTCTAAGGGGACGGCCAGACTGGGCGAGCGAGTGACTAAAATATAAAATAGAGCACATTGGTTGTAATGAAAGGTGGCCAGACTGGAGCGAGCGCGCTTGAAAGATAGAACCTGGTTCTATTTTTCAAGCGTGCGCGCTCGACCCGGTACAGTCTAGTTTACAGCCGCTAGGCAATATTATTGTATGTTGGTTCATTGAGTGTTAGGAAAACTTATAATTTTGACATTTTTATTATTATCGATAGGTTTAGCACACTTTCTACTAACTGCCTAATTTAATTTGTAAGATCATAAACCATACCTATATATATATATATATATATATATATAACTGATATGTTAAAATACTTCAATATTATCAAAGTAGGCCTTTACAAATAAGAATCGCCATTAGCATGGAGAAAGGATGAGAAAACCATAACAATAACACTTGTCAAAAACTACCCTCAATTCACTGAGCCAAGATTCGGAGCCTCCTCGTCAATAACTATCGAGAGCTATCTGCTAATTACGCGCTCGCCACTTTAGCCTCCCAGTCACTTGCGCGCTCGCCCACACGCTTGTCAGTCTGGCCGAACCCTTAACCACAAGGTTAAGCACACGTTAAAATCAATCTGATGGGAGTTTTAACCAATAGTTAGGTTTTGGGAATATTTATAGATATATTGGACTCGCTTCGGTGGCCGCATGGTCTAGCGTGCTACCCTCGCAGTAGATTGGACAGCCGAAGACTGGGAGATTGAGGTTCGAATCCTGATCGGGTTTACTCAGGGTGCTTTCTTATAAATAGTTTTCCACACTCCCTCCGAACGAATGTAAGTACACGTCCTTTAAATTCAACCTTCCTCATCCTTAGCTCACTAGCGTAATAAGCACACATGATATAATTTGAAGAGGTAGTACATTTTTCTGCTAAAAGTTTTTTTTTTTCCACTGTGCCTCGATACTCATTCAGGCTATACACAATACATTAAGCTAATGGAATAGTAATGATAAAGGTAAAATTTGAGACAAATGTACTTGCCTTTGAGTGGAAGTAGAGTGAAAAACCATTTAAGAAAAGTAACCCTCAGTGCACTTTACCAGGATTCGAACCCCGATATCCCCGTCACCGTCAATCTAATCTAACACAAGAAAGACGCGTTAGTTAATGCAATCAGCGATGCGTACTAAATTTATAATTTAGTATATTATAATACCGAGAGGGAAAATAAACAAAAATTAATATTGTGAAAACATTAGAAAAGGAAAAGGTCAAATTGTTATGTCATTGTAAATTGTATTTTCTGTTGTTTTTTGTATTGGTCAAGGCTATAAGCATTCGTAGCCTTTTACATAATTTTCATGTCGCTGCTGGTCCAACGTAATTAAGATAATATAATTTTAAAAACTCACCTACGCGAACTGAAAAGCCAAGCGAGGGATTCCATAAAAATAAGTAAATGGCAAACATCCCAATGATACTCGGAGAGTACCTTTATTCTAGCTCCGTCAGTTCCCCACTATCTGATTGGCACCGGTATTGTAAATTTGAAGAAAAGACACACATTAGACGTATCTATCCTTTTGTGATTACCAAGTATCACTGCGCTTCAGAAAATGTCCTGCCCTCTCCAAGAGTCTGTGGTTCAAGTACGCGATAGGTATATAAGAATAAAGCTTATTGTCGGTGACCTGGTGGTCTAAGCGTAAGGTGTCGGACTTCTGTGCTGGGTGTCCGGGGTTCAATCCTCGGCCTCGGCATAGATTTATCCAATTGTCAAACTCTTCCTTCACCTCTGACAAGACGTGTATTAATCACAACTTTTTCATTTCACAATCACCCTAACATTACACATTAGCGTAAGTGCGTATAACCCGAACGGGTAGTAAGGTGCGGTGCTAATAATAATAATAATAATAATAATAATAATAATAAAGCTTACTTCCACGTTCGCCGTAAATATAGAACAACATCTACTCAAGTGGTGCAGAAATTCACACGTTGTATGTTGACCCGTGATGCATCGCAGTCCAAACTAAAAACTGCTGACAATCAATACATTTTATTTTAGAGTGGATGTACAGATATTTAATGATAATATAAGCCGCTTCGGTGGCGACATGGTTTAAGGCGTTACTCTGGCAATTGACTGGACTGCCGATGTCGGGATTTGAATTACGGTCGGGTGTACTGAGTGTGGTTTTTCTTAAATGCTTGTCCCCTCTCCATCCACGAAAATGCGGATACACTTCGTTTGGATTAAAATTTTCTCATACTTAACACCTTAGCATAGTTAATAGTTTTGCGTAAAGCCCGAACGGTTAGTAAGATGCGGTGCTTAAAGATAGAAAATAATGTCACAATGGACGTTTTAAAATTAGTGTGTTGTGAAACAAATCAACACTGAATGACCCAATTCGGTGGCCGCATGGTTTAAGGCGCTACTCTCGCAGTGGACTATACTGGCAATGACGAGGAGATTGAAGTTCGAATCTCGGTCGGGTGAACTGAGGTTTTTTTGCAAAATGGTTTTCCATCCTCCATCTACGCAAATGTTGTCACACTTACTCTAAATATAACCTTCCTTATCACCAATACTTTTTTACTTCATCCATCAGAATATGTATTGTAATTGTGAAAAATTTCCATCCTCCATATTATGATGAATCTTGATTTTCTTATGTGCCCCAAATACCCCCCAAAAATGGGGTCTTTCAGCAATATCTTTTTCCATAACCTTGAAGCCGGTGTACTTTGAATCAGACGCCTTAGACTGTGTGAACATTGGTGTGGATTATATTATTCATATGTTTTGCTTAATTTTCATTTATAAATTAAATTATAGTTAATTTATGGCCACTTTATCAATGTAGTATATTCCATTTAATCAAAATAAAGTACGCTATCACAATAGGTTTACTTAATTATTATATTATTTTTATTGGTATAAGAACAAAAATAATGAAAGAACAAAATTATGGGAGCTAAAGGAGGAGGCAGAGGACGGATAGTAGTAATAATAATTGTTAACACCACAAATTACCACCTATTCAGGTTATACGCATATATAATTACTCTACTGGGGAAAAAATGAGTAAAAAGCATTTTGGAGGTAATTTACCCATGTTGTCATGGAAGGAGGAGAGTGGGAAATCATTTAGTAAAAACCATCCTTAGTGGGCCAGATCGGGATTTGAACCTTGACCTCCCTAATTTCAGCAAGCCGCTCTTAACACAAGGGGGACGCCTTAGGCCATCCGACCACTGAAGTGGGTCCTACAGGAGTTGTTAATCGAATAATCTAAGGAGATAAAGTATTAGGAGGGCATTTTAAAGGAAACGCACCAGCACATAGTGTGGAGATAATATGGGAAAATCGTAAGTGGAAAAACTACCTCTTTAAACGTATACGGCAGGGAGTCTACCCTTGACCTCCCCGTCAACGTCGATCAAATACAATGCGAGTCTAACGCTTCAAACCATTCTCTTAGCGCTGCTGGTAATTAGGTGTTAATTGCGCAGAAGCTATATAGCTTTTTCCTTGCAATATAATTGAGTAAACCTACAATGAAATGCATAGAAGACATTAAAACTAATCAGTGTCCTTCCCTATATGGTTCATATAATTCAATGCTCTTAAACCGCTGAGATGGGGAAAAAAATCTATTCCTGGGAAGGAATAAAACGATAGTACCATTCTTGAGTTCTTCATTATAGTATCAACAGCAGTCACATGGCGTGGAGTGTTGCCAAAGTAATCAAGAGTTAGTTGAAACTCTTACCTTTAATTAATGTTCTCATCACTCATTAAAACACTCATTGGTCAGGTATCAACAGAAATGCAATCCCATGTAAGGTATGGAGAGCATAAACAAAGGGATAGTTTCATAGTCAGACTTTAGTGCGGCTCGATACCGAATACAAGATGACACTTAACTAGACTCTAATGGAATGGGCCAGTATCACATACGAGATTATCCCATTCCATTCTGGTCTAGGTAGGTGTTGTCCTGTGTTTGATTTTGAGGCGCACTAATTTGGACTTTGCATCTGGCCCATTTGTTTGATTGGTCAAATAAGAACCTAGGTGGTTAAGAATATATCGTAGGTACAGTTTTAAACAAGCTCAGCTTACCGTGACAACAACATTCCACGAGACGACAATGCTCAGCGGTGATATTATCTATCGGTTCTAGCATATTTCTATAATTTTACATTATTGTTAAGGAGTTCTTTTACCAGCCAGAATTTATACTTATTCAACCGTAACATCAAACAAGTTGTCATGTTTATGCTACTAAAGTTTTAAGAATTAATAGCCAAAGCTATTATTTATGCTTATTAGTAGGGAATTACTCCACTAGATATCATATTCGATTCCCGTGTCCAGGTGTCATTTTTCAATTTTCAGAATACTAAAGTTTTGATCTAAGGTGAGATGGAAGGGGACGCGAGAAAAGGCCAGTGTTTTTGCAGTTTTTTATATCAAAACTTTTTTAATGAATCAAATATTTCTCCTGTAGAAACATAAGAGTTTAATTTTTGTCACAAATGATGATATCAACGGTTGTTTAATATCTGTCATGAGCAAAGCGGCATTAGATGAGAAACTTTTTAAATGAAGAGAAAAAGTTGTCATTAAATTACAGGATACTCTTGACAGATATCTAAGAAATTTTGATATCACTATGTTAAGAAAATTAAATTCTTTGTTTATACTGGGGAAATAGTTGATTTATTTGACAGAATTTTTTTTAAATATAAAAACAGCAAATATACTGGCCTTTTCTCGCTTCCCTTTCCACCCAACCTTAACATATACGGATAGTTACATTTTTAGCTATTATTTTTAAGCACCACGTTTTACCACCCGATCGGGTGTAACGCATAATATGTACTAATTAAACTAATTTGTTAAGGATTGGGAAGGTTGAAATTTGAGGAAGTGTAACTTGCATGAAGGAAGAGTTTAAAACCATTAGAAAAAAAACACCGTCAGTTCACCCGACCGGGATTCGATCTCCAATCTCCCTGTCTTTGGGTGTTCAGTCTATAGCGAGAGCGGTGGCCGCATAGTCTAAAGCATCAAAGTGGGTCTTAGTTATATATTCATAACTGAAAATGTTGGCCTTTGTTTTATGGCATCATCAATACAAGATGCATTTTACACGTTAGTTTATCCTCAATTTTAAGTTATAGGCCTATAATTTAAGTCCCTAAGTTATAATCTTATAGCTTAAGTCAACAATATCTTCCACTATCTTTGGATCCCAAGACTTAAGGAGGCGCTTAGTCAGAATAGCTTTATTCGAATTTAATTTGATTAAAAATGTATTTCCAAACGGATTCTAAAAACTGAAAACTCACATTATTACAATAGCTTACTCACACACTGTTTAAAATATGACGTTGAAATATATCATCCCAGTTTTCAAAGTAATAAGATATTACCGAGACCAATAATTTTGGAAAAAAAAACAACTTTACTCTCGATATTTTCTTTCAATTGAAACCTCTTGTTTGCATTTTGGAGACTTTTAATTATTATAGTCAACTCTATTTCAAACAATCATTCTTGGTCGTGTTTCCTTTTTTTTTTAGTAATAAACTACATTAATTTATGTGGAGAATAGTTGGCTGGTGGGAAAAGGCCCGCTAAATAAGATAGGTCACATGCTGATACAAAAATAAGCACATGTTGATAAAATGTTGTCACAAAACTAGCTTAAGTAATGACTGAGTATAGTAATGCTACTTATGTTAGAAATATGTTCTTAGTAAAGGTTATCAACTACCTACTCTAAAGTGTATGTATAGAATAACTTAGAGGAAATACATCCTCATTAGCGAGATAGAGGATGTGAAAATCATAATTGAAAATCCGTCTCAGTGTAGTCAACTAGGATTTAAATCTTAATCTTAAATTCTTTATTATAGGCGTGCTTTAGCCTTGAAGGCCGGATTTAGATTTACTGGGGGGAAAAGGAGTCTTTTACACGAAATAAAGTCGCCGTTATTTCTCTAGCAAAATGTTGGTTCGTTTTCTTTGAACTCACCATGTATGTCCTATTCGCTTAGATTATATAAACAACGTAACTAACAAACCACACTCTGCAACTTTAGATGTACACTCCGTTTATCTTGAACGATTACCCTGTGCCCCTATCTTATAAGCTACACCATAGTTTAATTGACCAAGGTAAGGCCGTACGTAAACTTTAAACATAAGCGAAATGTACATATAAAACATATTTCATTAGTTTAACATATTTTTTTGTTGCAATGGAGACGGTGTTAAGCCTTACATAAAACATTGAGAAAAACCAAAGCTAACAAATAAACGCCTTGACAAGTCTTAAGTTTTTATATCGCTTGGTTTGTACTCTTCACTATAACTATCTTCATCCATTCCAACTTTTCTCTTTGTCTTTCCTGCTTCAGTTCGTAATGGAAATTGGACATTTCGCATGATGTTTCAATCTATAATGGGTGCATATATTATTCTGAGGTGTCAAATAAAATGTTTTTGTAGAGGTTTGCCACGTATCGTTAGCCATCTTCAAAAGAAAATGTTAGTTTGGTTTGAAGTGCTTTTTTTTTTATTTCCCTAGATAAGAGATGGAATAAGAAGAGTGGTGAACAAAGTTTTTTATTTTGGGAGTATTTGCATAGTGGTTTGTGTAGTGTTTTCTTTTTTAAATCTGTGCATAATGTATGTGTGTTACTGCCCCCTCAATAGTAGGTCTAGGTTTGACAACAAAAACCTATACTGGTTTTATTTCTAAATCGGTTCCATCACGGTTCGTATACCGATATAAATGCATTTGGGTGCAAGGCAAACAACATTTGTAAACAATGGGTTAGCCTAGTCTGCAAACAATAACATACTCACGTGTGCATACAGATGTGATTGTACATTATCTACACACAAAGTCCTATACAATATTAATATGTATTTTCACATGATTTTTTGTTGCAAAGCCTATGCTCTAAAGTTGTTTGGTATAACATATCGATTTAATTTGTAGACTATGATATATTTAAAAAACATTATTTTTCAATAAAGTTATTTCATGCATGGATAATTAAAAGTTAGGGAAACCAATACACAACAGAATATAAATAATGTCCATTTAATTATACCACTAGTTTTTAGGCCTGTCTACGACAGGTTGATTATAATACTGACCAACCTAACAAAACCCGACCGCCAATTGACAAGTGTATGTAATGTTAGGTTTTTTTTAAAAGTATATTTCTGTACGTAAGATTGGATAACATGAGAGTGAACTTAATTCATAAAATGAGAATGAACTTAATTCATACTATTTTTATTAAATTAATTTTAAAAAATTATATGAAAAGACCACGTACAATTTATTGGCCATGGCTGGAAATGGGCTTCACCGCACTTTGAGACATTTCAGACAGCATTAAACGTCATTAAATCTAATATATTTTCTTTTACATCCATTATCGTTTCCAACCTGAGTCATTTTTTTATTCAAGCCATAAATTAACCATGTCCAAGATTTGACCTTGTAACTAATTAATAGCAATTGAGAACACCAATTTAACTGGGAGTTACCTCCATCTCAAAATAAAGAGGATGCCAGGGTTTACAGGTACCAAATACATCATTGGAAAGAAACATACATTCCCTTATAATAAACATGTTAAAATTGTTCCATGGATTATATCTTTGTATCCAATTTTGTCACTGCTAGAAAATTTTAAAGCATAGGCCCTGTTTAGTATGCAAGCACCGGTACTCAACGAGCATTATTATACAGTCTTTTTATTAACTTTAAGTTGGTATTCTGGAGGGCATCAAACTGTTTAAAAACTCTACTGGCTAGTAGCCTTATTTCCCGCTCATCTTGACAGACAACTGAGTTCACACTAGTTCAACAATGGACAACTCTTTTTAAAATATTAAATAACCCCTCATTTATATGTTCATTTTCGTAATTTTGCAGACACAGATTGGTCATTCTAAATATCAGTTGGGCTCAACCAGTTTCCAAATTTTTCGTCAACTACCGAGCTGTACGTTAAATATTTACTCTGAACTTTCTATGATATATTCTATCAAGCTGTATTCTTTCAGTTTTTCCATCACTCAATTGCATCAGCCAATGACGGAAGCTCTTAGTCATTTCCCGCACATTATTATTTAACTTGATAGTTTTAAACTCCTTCCACAGCTGAGAATAATTAATATTTGTCTGGATGATTACAGTCCTATGAGCATGCGGCAGAGTTGGTAAACATTACCTGAAGTCATCCCTCAATAATTCTCCCAAAGGGAAATAATTATTCATTATAGCTTATTCTGTAATAAATGATTGACTGCATCTTTTGTAAGGCCCTGAGTCATTGTTGACTCATCCAAAATTTAGCACTTTGGCCTATGGTGATGGTTGCATTATTCAAGGTCATTTTCATGCAAGTTTTTGTTTAGCGTTCAACTTCAACCTACATTCTGCTGCAAACTTGTTTTACTTGTTCATAATAGACATCATGGATGATTTCGCGGAAGGTATTGTTGAAGCCTTCTTCTAGTTAAATTCTTCCAACTTTCTGTCTTGTATAGTGAGTATATTTTGTACAGCTCTTAGAGCTAGATTTTCCCAGTCAAACATTAGGGAGTATTACTACCGCATTTCTTGGTAAAGTCCTCTGTGAAGATATCATTAAAACTTTCTAGTTTCTTAAGTTAGGCCAATGGACCAAATAAACAAATGAAGGCAAATATATGCCTGAGAGGATATAGTATTCTCACTAAAACAGCTTCTTTCTGTCAATGTATCCTCCCACTCAATTTAATATTCAAGGAGCATTTTAATTAGAGTAGTCAATGATTTGTCTAAATTCCATACTATACCCTGATTTTGGTTGGAAGAATAGTAGATAAAATTCAAACATACAACATTGCGGCTAACATAAATAATATTTTGTTATATTGCTTATGTTATTTTATAGGTATTGATGATATATATTTCAAGTGACAGCTGCAGATAACATGACTTGACGTATGAATATATTAAAACTTTTTTAATAACTTTAATAACTAACTTCTACTGTTCTTCCAACCATAATCAATTAATCATACTTTATGTATGTGGATGTTAGCTTGAATTAAAAACGCTTGTTAAAAGTTACTTTTGTAATTTTTATTGGCTAAATACTTTTTTTTTATTTACTAATATTATTACGAAACAACAAACAAAACTATGAAAACAAATCACTGTATTATAATCTCCTATTTATGTTTGGATTTGACATTGAGATTCCTATTCTAAAGTCTGTTCAGCGTAGGAATTGTTTTTTGAAAGGCCTTTTTCCCTACCAGAAAGCTATTATATAGTAGGATTTTGGTAGGAAAAAAGACCTTTCAGAGAGTAATTCTTACCGTGAATGGAGTATATCTTCATATCCCTTATAATCTAGCAGTGCAAAACATCCAGTCCCCAGCTGTTACTTCATTACTGAGAAAGGGTAAACCCACATTTCACCAATGATAAATCATTAGATCAAACATCATAGATTTAATTGTTAGGTTATGTACCTTTCAAATGTAGCCAAACTTTTTTTTTATATATAATATTCGTCTTGATAATCTTCCAGTTAGGTTTGCACCTATCAATGGAACCAGTATCCTCCTCCATTTCAGTCTGTCATTCATTGTTCATTCAGTCATTTTTAAATATTATCGTCCAAAATGTTGAACTATATAAGTATTTATTATATTATTGCAAAATAGTATGTTTTATAAAAAAGTTTTTTTAATATAAGAAGGTATGGAAGAGGATGTGAGTTTAGGTCAGTATGTTTTGCAGTTTTTGTTTGAAAAATAAATTCTGCCAAATTAAATTAATTATTTATCCAATAAATATGGTTTATTTAGTTGAATTTTGTATATATATGTTTATTAATTTAGACAGTTCTTGACTATCTGTCGTGGTCTTAATGTCATTTCATGAGAATTTTTTTAAAAATAAAAATAAAAAGTCCTTGTTAAGTTCTGCGATGCCCGTGAAAAATATAAAATAACTTCTGAGAACACTCGGCATTGAAAATTAAACTAAATATATCTATTGTAGCAATATTTTACTATTGTGGGGGGAAAAAATGGCACAGTAACTACTGGAATACCTACTCTCTTAATTAGCACTCCCTCCCATCCCACTTTAAATTTAAACATTTCTGCTCCGACAACTTGAGATAAATGGTACAGTGAACCACACACGTTTTCTCTTTCTTTTATCTTATATATTTACTAAAAACTAGTACTATTTGTGAAACAAAATAAAATACATGGTTGTAAAAACACTCCATCAAAGATCATAAACGAATTAATATATACGGTTACAGAAACATTACTGAAACATTTCTGTCCATCAAAGAGCATAAAAATTTCAATTTTAAAGAATACTATAAAAAATATAAATATTTGCTTACAGCTCGGGAACTATTGGTTTTCTAAAAATATTTCAAGTTAAAGATTTTAATTTTTAACAGTCCTACAACTTAAGTTATAATTTATTTCTTATCTCAAATAGTTACGGAGACATCCAAATTGGATATTTCCGCTTATGCAAAGGACCCTAAATGTAATTTTCATTGGAAAATGAAATATCGCCATTTTGTTTGAAATGTTATACCTATATACAAAATCATAAGAACGAATTTTGAGAAAACACATTTTTTCTCTTTTTGTCCTTCAGTAAACTACCTTAACTTTTAGGTTCGGATATCTAATTTCAAAAATTCCTTAGGAGAACCCTATGAAAACCCAAGATAAACAGTTTGAGCCGGATTGGTAAAATGGTTTCGTCTCAATGCAGAGATACAGACAAATGGCATCGCGAAAACAAATTTTTCTGTCGACATTTATAAAATTCTAAAGTTCGATTTTTTGAAGATCACAACATGTATTCCTCCAAGTAGATGAGTGGAAAGTAAAAAATATATATTTCTGAAACTTTGCCTTCATGTTACATAGTTAACATAGTTAAAACCCTACTCAGTGATTGCATGGTCTAAGGCGCTACTCTCGCAATAAACTAGACTGCCGATGACTGGGAGATCAAGGTTCGAATCTCATTCGGATGTGCTGAGGGTAATTTTTCCAAAATTATTCTCCATTCTCCTTCCACGCAAATGCTAGTACACTTTCTCTAAATTATATAACCTTCCTCATCCCTAAAACCATTAGCGTAATTAGTACATATGCGTATAACCTGAACGGTTAGTCAGACGCGGTGCTAAAAACAAGATAGTTAAATGCAAACCAAACATATGTTTGAGGGGTAGGAAGAAGAAACTTGGAGGTGGGATTTGACTTAATATTTGGATGAGAGTTGACATGTATTCTTTCATGACAGTGAATGTATGGAAATAAATTTCCATGGTAGCAGTTGGCAACCATGTTTATTGGGAGTGTTGGTCAGATGAAGATGTCATCATGGGGCGATACGGACCAAGTCGACCCTCCTAAGGACATAGCAAGAGCAGAACACAAAAATTAATCAAGATAATTAACGTTCATAGAAATGTAGAGACTTCTTTTTTTTTTTTTTTTCAATCTTGACAAACCAAGACGGAATGAGAAATAAAAAGAAAGATTTAAAGTTTTTATTTTTAATTAGATCTATTTACAGGAAAGACACTTTGATAAAGTTTGGCCTTTCTTTCTGGGTGTGAATAGTTATCTACGTTCACATTTTTTTTTTCTTTAAAGTTGTTTTTAAACCTTACAACCTCACCCGTCCTTCCTAAGCCTTGAATATGTCGTACTTTTAACCGAATGTAATATGTCATTCATTTAATTTGGCTGTGGCTGCACTCGGTGTAATCACACCGATTGGATGACACTTTTCTTTTTAAGTTTAACTTTTATTTATTTTTGTTTTAAGCTAAAACCTATTTTCATTTATTTTATTCAATGCTTTATGAAAGGTTTTTTTTTTCACGTACACCATTTCTTGTACTACCTGTTTAGGCTGTCCGCATATTTATACTAATTATATGTAGATAGATTTGTAGAAGTTTAGGTACTAGAATTTGCGTGAAGCGTGAGGGGAAAACCATTTAGGAAAAATAAACTCAAAACACCTAGTCGGGATTATTATCTGACCTCTCCTTCACCGTTATACCTGACCAGACGAAACTTATACCTCACTCCGTGTGCACTCTAGTGAGGGTTTTTAGTGTATTGTTATTTTAAGGTTGTTTATCATTCTCTATAGTATATATATGTTAATAAAAATTTGAGTACACACAGGATTGTAAAATATTGCCCAGTTTAAAATTAGCTTCTTCACAATGTATTTAATAAAATTCCAAATATCGGGTTAAACAGTTCTGTGTTAATTAAAAATGTATACATCGGCCTTAAAAGACTGATTTTAGAGGTTTGTATTGCAGTAGTTGATTTAATTATTGAACTCTTTAACCCAAAACTAAAATTTCAAACCCAAAGAAGAGTGTGAATTTTTACATTCACGCGAACAATTATGTAAAGCTCATCTTTCCTGGTTTGCCAGTAACATCGGAGGTCAAGGCTCAAATCCCAGCCGGATGCATTTAGAATGATATTTACTAAACCGTTTCTCATTCGTATTCCAAGCAAATTTCCTCTAAATTATATTTCATTAATTAGTGGTATTAAGTGCGTATATATCACTGAAGGATAGTGAGTTTTAGACAAACAAAATAAATCTTACATTTTTTGTATAAACTATTTTTCTTCCCAAAAGTATAACATGAATATATATTTTTTACATCATTCCCCCTTGTATCTTATTAAAACAAAACCACATCTTAATCTCCCGCATTATTTCTATAGACCGCCCACCCTCTCAGCCTCTCATTCTTTCCTGTTATTTTCTAAAGTTTATTCTCTTCATCGACTACTAATACCCGTATAAAACCACTAAATAAGTTATTACTACAATGGTATTAAGTGGTGGACACTGGGATAAGATATTGGCCGGCTGGTTTTAATACTCATGCGAGGTTAAAGCTGTATACAGGATGGTACAAAAACCATATTTAGAGTTTAAATTTAGATTTAATTATCTAGGTTTGAAACCTTATGATATAGTTTGAAGGAAATCATAATGTTTTAAATGCAACTAAGGTATGTGGAAACACTACTTGAAAGTTTTCTTGTGGCATTTTATTTTTGCATATTTTTATTTCGACAACTTATAAAATGATTTGTGTGTATCCTGTCAATGAATGGTTTTATATATATATATATATATATATATATATATATATATATAAAATATTTAGGCTACATAATTGTTTTAATAACTAAACAGGGTGACCTGGTGATCTAGGGGTAAGGTTTCAGACTTCTGTGCTGAGGGTCCGGGGTTCAATCTTTGGTCCCGGCACAGATTTATCTGATTGCCAAACTATTCCTTCACCTCTGACAAGACGTGTATTAATCACAACTTGTGAATGTGAGGAATGCCAGGCCTCCACCGTGGTTCGGATTCCTCGTTAAATTGTAGGTCCTTCATTTCATCTCACAATCACCCTGCCATCACACATTAGCGTAAGTGCGTATAACCCGAACGGGTAGTAAGACGCGGTGCTAATAATAATTTAATAACTAAACGTTTTTAATTAAATCACAGGACTTGGGTAGAGGAATATTTTCATAATTACATGAGATTTTAGCCATTTAGAGCCTACAATGTTTAAAACTAAAGTAACTTCTTATAATTTTAAAGAAAAATAGTATATATAATTTTTTTTAAAGCGATTCGCACTTACCGAAAGTTTAAAATGTATATTTTTATTTAACTTATAGCTGCGAACACATAAATGAAGAATACAACTCATAGTGTAATTTGTATGCCTCTTTTACACATTAACAAAAAAAAAAAGGCTGACATTCATTCACACAAGCTCTTTAAATATATAAAAAGAAAAAAAGTTAAAAAATCACTTTCTTGAGGAAGGTCTATCAGTTAAGGTTATAACGCTATATTTGAGTAGGTAATTTGACGTTTACACCATTAAGTAAAATGTATTATCCGTCCCACCCCTTCCTTTCTTATTAAAGGTTGATGAATTTCAACCATTGTCATCTATGTTTCAAAAATCAGCCAAACAGTAGGGAGTCGCAGCTTGAAATCTACAAATGATGATTGCTCTCGGTAGAGAAATAAAACTAAAAGAATTTTATTTTGACTTTCTGATGATTTATTTTATTGTTTTTACTGACAATAAATAAAGGGTCGGCTAAAATAAAATTCAATTCTTACTATAAAACTGAATTTCATCCCCTATTTGCACAAATAATATAGGCCTATTTAAAATGTGTATACGCTTCACCAGTGCTTCAATACATATTGCATACAATCTCAAATTCTTAGTAGCACATTACATTTATACTTTTTTTTTCCACCATGTCTTATTACTCGGTCGGGTTGTACGCTTAAGTTCTAATTTGGTTAATGTGTTAAACACGAGAAGGGTCTAATTTAGAGAAAAGTTAATCGCATTTGCGTGAAGTAAGAATGAAAAACCATTCAGGTAAAACCATTCTCGATAAACACGATTGGGATTTGAACCCCGATATCCTCGTCATCGGAAGTTTAGACTACTGCGAGAGTAAAGCCTTAGATCAGGGGTCGGCAACGGGTTGTCCTAAAGGCAATTATTAGTCGATCGCACAAGAAAACATGGTCATTAAGAAGTGATATTTGATTATTTAAAACTCGCAAATATATCAAACAGCCTACTTTCAAATAATATTTGACTGTGATCAAATCTACCTTGATCAGTCATGACCGGTAATGTGATTAATTTATGTACATTTTATTTATTCTATTTTTTTATATAAAGGTGTGGACAGAAGTATTTGGGGAAAGATTTAATCCACGCAAAAAATATAAAATGCATAGACAAAAAAAATCACAGGTATAGTTGAGCAACAATAAGTGATCGCAGGACCTTTGATAGGTTTGTAAGTTGATCGGGGCCTAAAAAGTTTGCCAACCCCTGCCTCAGACCACCGAAGTGAGGATGTGTGTAGTAGGCCTATATATTTTACTTACTCACTCATGGCTTTCACATACTTTTTTTTAAATATGTAATTTTACTTTTTTTGCTTGATATTGAAATATTCATCAACTACAGTATAATGTTTGGCCCGACTCGGTGATCGCATGATCTAAGGCGCTATTCTCACAAAATGCCATTGACGGGGACATCGTGGCTACATCCCGGTCGGTTATTCTGAAAAGGTTATTCCCTAAATGGTTTACCATACTCTCTCCACGCAAATTTGGGTACACTTCCTATAAAATGTAACCTTCATCCTTAACTCATTAGCGTAATTGGTACATAAGCGTTAAACCCAAATGGGTAATAAGATATGGTACTAAAATCAAACAAAAAAACGTAACTTTCTATTTAAAACAATTTGTTAAGAGAAACACAGAACATAAAGTATACTTTCTAAATTCACCTTCCATTAAGCAATTATTTTGATGTTTTTTGAGTAATTCTTTTACTGACCCGACGGTGTATTTATATATAGGCTTGTAGTCATACATTATTATATCAATTTGTTGATGGATGCACTTTAAATAATTCTTCAGAAGATGTTACTTCACTCTTAAAACAATTCAAGACCCCCCCTAAAAAAAATCTAGATAACTTGACTCAAGTTTGTATACCCTTACGCCACTCTCTCCCTGTCCCCCATCCCCTCCTCTACAGTCTCCCCCATCACGACGCCCCCTCAGTCCTGAGAAAATGTCGCCCAGTGTCCCAGCACTACAACACCGGACTGGTTTTCTTGGAAGGTATGCATTCACAGGGGCATTCATCCTTCTTTGTCTTATTGCACCTCCTCTGTCCTTCTTTTGGCCTGTTATCTGCTGTCCTGTAAGACAGAAAAGAATAAAAATAAAAAAAATCTCTTTGGACTGTCAGCTGAGAAGCCAAACTAACTAGTATGCAGTGTTAAGCTTGATAGAAAAAAAAAATGGGAAAGTTTTCAAGCTCTTCTACTGAAACTAGTATAGTATCTATCTTTAGAATAATTTTGACATAAGAGCTTCGTGAACAGTCATTATCACATCTCATTATAATTCAAATATAATAATTGTATTGTTAACAGTCAGTCAAATTATTTCTAAATGTATTTCGTGTGCGGTATCAAACTTATCTTTCAGGATTACACTATGGTGCAGCTTATACAATAAGGCCATAGAGTAATTCGTTAAAATAAGACTGCTTACCTTTCAGGGATAAATGGAGTGTACTTTAGTAAACAAGGTTACCATTTTATAAAATGAATTATTTAACTCATAAATACTCCTTATTGATTTTCTTTTAACTAGAGCCTAAAATATTGATATTTGTCATGTATTATGTATTTATATAAAAATTAATTTAAAAAAAACAACATTGTTTGGGATTTCAATCAGTTTGTTTGCGGGCTGACGAAGAACGCTCATACTACTACTGTTTCAGCTGACAGACTCCACGGCAGTGAGTATCGTCATGTCAGGAGCTCAGCAGAAGTAAAGAGGTGTGGCATCATTCCTCTCCGCAACCCTACTCTAATGAGACACCTCTAATGTGTCACAAGCTCAAAACATTCATCCCGTTCTCTCAAATCTCCCCCCACCCCCTTCCACCCTCTTCCTTACCATGGCACCCTTTCCTTATGATTGACATAACATTCCAAGTTGTCTCGATGTTTCCTTTCTATTTCTCTTTGCCACTTTTTTTTATTTGCTATCACTTCTCTCTTCTCTCTCTCTCTCTTTTTTTTAACTTTACTGAACTGGTTTTATTTTCTTTCTGGTCCTCTTCATCCAAAAAAGGTTTGAGCCATTGGGTGAATAAAAAAAGTTCTGTTTTTTTGATTGAGATTTTAAATGTAATTGTGTGTTTACTGTTCTTGTTTGTTTTATTCCTTTTCTCTCTCTCTCTATCTCTTTCCCGTGTGTGGATGTCGATATTGGGTATCTACAGACTTTCCTTGAGAGTTGGGTCTGATGTCCCCCATGTTCTAGATAAATAATCGCAGGATTGATGACCGAATGGGCGTAGTCTTAACTAACTCTTTGGTCTCTTATCCAGATTTCATGGTATCTCTAAATGCACAACTTTTCTTATATTCCAAGACAAGAGTTTATGAACCATTATTGTGTGCGTCCGATGTAGAGAAATATGTTTCTTGGGTGTATGCCTTCTTTACATCTACCAAAAAAATGTCATGTGGGATTTCTTGACATTAACATGGCTCAAGACGTAGCCTTAACGTATTCTACGTGATTGATTATTTCAAATTCGAGGTAATGTCAGACATTAATTATAATTTCATTGTAATTTGGCAAAATATTAGGACAGTTATTTAAAATAATTTTCAAGGAAAGGAAAACATTTGGAAAAACCATTACTTATGGCTTAACCCACTCGTATCCCCCAACCCAACCCAACCCCACCTCCCCCAACTGCTCAACCAGCTGAGCAACCCAGATTGTATTCCATATTCATAAATACACATAGCGCTTTTTTCTGAATATTGAAATAATTTGGACCATTTTGAAAGAATTTATTTGAATTAATTATATTACACCCCACATTCTTGGGCACGAGGTCAAGGCGTCAGAGATTGTCCTGCCATCCTGTGACTCGGTGGTTAGAGTTTAAATTCCATCCGGTTGTAGTGAAGATAATATTATCTAAATCAGCTGTTCCCAACGTGAGGTACGCGTACCACCAGGGGTACCTGCCAGAATATTTGGGGGTACGTGAAAATATTCGAATAGTGGCGAAAAGAGCTACATTTGCCAGCAGCGTGAGACAAAAGATTGATCAAAATTTATGAAATTAACTTAACAATTTGGGGAGGGAAGGTTGAGGTTTTCTTCTATATTTGAACTTGAGGAAATTATTTTAATTTCAATCATAAAATAGTTTTATAATTAAAAATAAGTTAACTGTGCTAGTTTTTATTGTAACTCTTGCTTTTTGAATGTAAAAATATATTTAACCTTTATATTACATTACTTTTAATCCCATTACTAGAACATTTATTTTCAGTTGCAATAAATAAATTAGGAATAACTACTACTGTAGTAAGTAATTAAACATTTTGCTAGAATTAAACGCACAATTTATGGAAATGACTGTCAAGGGGTACGCACTCGAAAAAAGGTTGGGAACCGCTGCTCTAAATGGTTCCACATATTATTATCTCTTGTTCTCTCTACGCAAATTAGAGTAAATTTATCTTTTATTTTACCTTCCTCACGGTTGACCCATCAGTTTACATATGTGAATAGCTCGGACGAGTAGTAGGACTCTTACCGCAGGGAAAAAAACAACTGTTTTACAAATTTGACCGTTTATGCACATTGCTGTGTATTATTTCAATCAAAGTCACCGGAGTTTACTTAATTGTGTTCCTCTAGTCATGTTTATTACTAACATTTCCATAGATCTTTGAAAAAATAAGTTATAAGTGTGTCGTGGATGTGAATAAAAACGTTAATAGCTCAGTTGAATGTCACTTTAAGCTTAAGGTCTAGGGTTAAAATCTCTTAGGTTTTTAAAGATAGTAGTAACTGTATGGTTACAAGACAATTTTTAATAGTATTGTAATTTATATAGTAGATTTACTTGCTAAAGGGGTACGCATTAATTTCTTTTTTTATTACTTGTGTTCGTTTTTGAGTCATATATATATATATAAAATTTTTATATCTTAAAATAACAAGTTATACAATGAGTGCAATCACTTTTTCTGGTATGATGTTGCGTAATGGACAGACCATTTGATAGCCTGAGATACATTTACTCTTTAATTATTTTCCCAATTTCTTTACGGTAAATTGTCAAAGTGAAATACTCTCTCTTTCCTGTCCTACTTTGAACTGTGAATCACATTAGTTTTAAAAATATAATTATTACTTTAGATATTATCTTCCTGATTCTTCGATCATATTGGCATTTCCAATGTGCCCAAAGCCATTTAATTTGGTTAAAGTTCAAAAGACGAATCTGGCTCTACGGGTACCTTCACCTGTCTGTCTCTTCTTTACTTGTTAATGAAGGTCGCCAAAGGTTGATAATGATAATTACCAGGTAGGTCCTATTAGGATGAAGGCGAGAATGTAATTTGTTTTAGTTTTTTTTTTTCCACCTTCCATGTTGGACGTGTGAAGTCGGGAGTAATCCAACACCGTGGTAATGCCGCCTTGAGGAGGCCAAAATTATTTCTGCGGTTTGAAAAATGACTCTTTGGCTGGGTAACTCAATACTGAGTTTTTCAGGTGAGAAGGAGGGGCTTAGAAGACTTTCTCTTTTAAATCCGCGTTTAATTTTCTTTTATTTTTCCAATCATAAGCTATCGAGACATGTACGTTCCGGTTTGATTACTTTTGTTGATGATTTGATGTTACTATGAGCCGAAAGAAAGGAGGGTATTACGTGTTATTCATTAGTAACAAAACTACGTGCAATTGGGACATCCGTGACCAACTGATACTTTCAGAAAATTAATCATGTGCACAAAGGTTAAAAAGTCATAAGAAGAGGATAAAAGCAGTTGGTTTCTAAAATTAAAAAAACAGAAAAAAATCATTCCCTGTATTTATTTGTCAACAAGGTATTTACTAGCGGTTATCGTTGTTACATCAGTATATATTTTTAACACATCAATCATGTATGAAGTACTTTCAAAAAACTCTTATTGTTTAAATTTATTTTATATTCATGTCGTTGGTTTGGGTTTTAGAACAAATAAACATTTTGTGGCTATAAAATTGTATTTTTATTCGTAAAGGACTCGTTTTACCTGCCATTAAGTATTATTCGAATTGAGAAGCAAAAGTTTTTGCAAGTGACATTTTTAGAACCAACAATCCTATTATTAACACACACACATCTTCTTTCTTCTAAAAATACTTTAGTATTTTGCTTAAATACGTTGAATCAATTTTATTTAGTAACCACATTGCCTTCCTAAAGAAGAAAGCAATGATTTATGTTAAAAGTTACAAATTTAATCGAACCTTTACTGTTTATGTTTTTCAAAGTGTCTTGTGATAATATTATTATTTCATTCATATGAAGAGATTTTATTACACTGCTGTCTTGGTCGCATTATTTACTTACTAGATTCTACTTAAGGAAATATTGTCAATCACTGTAGATCTCCTTAAGATTGGTTTACTTTCATACAGGCTTCCTTCACCAATTCAGAGGTTTCTCACATATCTTTACTCGAAAATATAACCCCCTGTCCACCCCTTCATAACAAGCCGTTAAATAGCCATATGTTTGTAAATAACTCACATACACGTACTAGACTCAATCTGGTTGACCTATCTGACTTAGCTTTCAGTTCTTTATTGAGAATAT
The DNA here is from genome assembly GCA_902151455.1 of Timema bartmani. NCBI lineage: Eukaryota > Metazoa > Arthropoda > Insecta > Phasmatodea > Timematidae > Timema > Timema bartmani. The sequence continues at coordinate 268,422 of CABFWB010000088.1, forward strand.
TTTTCTATTTTCTTTCTTTGGTATCGTCCGACAGTGAAGGGATACTAATTACTTTCATGTGAAAAGAAACCACAATTTGACCTATTGGCTTATATGCATAACCAATAGTGACGTAGAAATTTTGATATAAAAAAATATAATTGAATGAATTGATTATATCGCCTCAAGAACAGTACAGTAAGCCTTAGATGTGTCTGAAAATGATAATGTCGCTATATGTTAAGTTTTTAAACCCTAATTTAATATACACTAGAGTCGAGAATATTCGGCCCTCTGTGTTATTCAGTCTGGTTCTCGGTGTTAACAAGTGCGTTTTAAAATAATCAAACGGGCACATATCCACTGGTAATTAATAAAAAAAAATCGATCGTAAACGCCTTACAACTGTTCCATTATATACAGCAAAGCATAACTACTATGCATTCAATTAGCGTATAATATAGTACTATTGCAGTCGCATACGCTTGGTCGGGTGTAGATAGCAGCACTGTTTTTGTTTGTTTGTCTGGAAACTAAAGCTGTGTCAAGAGAGGTGTAGATAGTAGCACTGTTTTGGTTTGGCTGGAAACAGAAGCTGTGTCAAGAATGGTTTAGATAGCAGCACTGTTTTGATTTGGCTGGAAACAGAAGCTATGTCAAGAGTTGTGTAGATAGCAGCACTGTTTTTGTTTGTTTGTCTGGAAACTAAGGCTGTGTCAAGAGAGGTGTAGATAGTAGCACTGTTTTGGTTTGGCTGGAAACAGAAGCTGTGTCAAGAATGGTGTAGATAGCAGCACTGTTTTGATTTGGCTGGAAACAGAAGCTGTTCAAGAGTTGTGTAGATAGCAGCACTGTTTTGGTTTGGCTGGAAACGGAAGCTGTGTCAAGAGTGGTGTAGATAGCAGCACTGTTTTGATTTGGCTGGAAATGGAAGCTGTGTCAAGAGTGTTGTAGATAGCAGCACTGTTTTGATTTGGCTGGAAACAGAAGCCTTGCTAAGGGAGGTGTGCTTGAGGCGTAGCTACATGAGGCAAACCCATACTAAAATTATTTACTCTAGGATTCCTTATTATCCGACTCTTTCGCTATCCGGCCCGGAATGCCTTCCCTTTAGGCCGGATAATCGCGACTCTAGTGTAGTTTCAAATGCAACAAAGAAGTGGTGTAACGCTATCCCTCATTTCCCAGGGCTTGGTTCGAACTCAAGACAAGGTTAGCATAGTCGCTAACTGTTCTGGACGACCAGTAACGCATAGATACATACCTTACCCTTAAATGCTACTATACCATCTCTTGAGAAGAAAATGGTTTTGTAAACATAATTATCTTTAAAGAAATCTGCTATCCTCAACAAGCTTGCCGTATTTTTTAAGCAGAATTTTGGTTTTTACTATTCTTAAAATTGTTAGCAAGATTTGGTGAGCCATCAATATTTATTATTAAAGGAGTTATACGTCTATTGATTTTCCCCCATTGAAAACAAAGACTTTCCAAAGGAAACATACTAATTAATTGCATGGTAGAAAAAAAAGAGGGAAATTGACGCTTACATGCAACGGATTAACAGTGAAACCATTTTGGGGAAACCACCCTCAGTACAACCGGATGGAAACTCCAACCACCCGGTCATCTGATAACCAGACAAAATGAGATTGACACCTTGTTCCCATTGTTGTCCATGTATGTGGGCTGTAAGACAAGTGCGCTATAAAGGTCCCATAATCGTTTAACAGATGTCACCACTAGCTCAATCTTTTAATCATAATCTCAAGTGCGTTATAGAGGTCTCATGATTTTCTAACAGAAAGCAGCACTTGCTCAAAATGAGTTTAAATTGTACTCTCCCCATTTTACCCTTTAGCCTTTATATATATTATCAAGTGAAAGGGTTCAAGATGTAATATTTTGGGGCACCCGTTCATGATGATAAAATATAGTAACCTTCTCATTTCTAAACCCCCCTGCAATAGTTTCAAAAAGAGAAGCGTAGAGAAAAAAAAGGGTTCTGAGCAAAGGTGTGGAAAGGGATGGTGGGGGTGGGAGCGTTGGAAAAAAAAAACACGAAAAAAAGTTTTTAAAAAAATCAACCAAAAAGTTTTAAAAATAAAAGTCCAATAAAAAGGTGTGGAAAGCGAAAGGTACAAGTTAACATTTGGCTGTACCGGGCCATCCATCACAGTGGCTGTCATCAGAGTTTGGGTATCACACGGTACTGGTTGGCGTGTCATTAGCCCAGCCAGAGACACGCGCTCAGGGTGTACACACACAAGACCAGGTTGCCTCTTGACAAGTTTTGGCTACTCGCGTCCTAAGGCGGCCGCCTTGGTCAGCGAAAAATTATTAATTTCTGTCAGGCCATATTGCTTAAAATAAATTTGTCTGCGTCGTTTTCTGGAACTAGTTCTCTCTTTTGTCTAAGCTTGTACTCCCTTTCACCCCTAGCCTACAACCCCCCTTTGCCATGTTAATAATAGGGAAAAGTAGACTACGAAACTTCTTATTTCAAGGAGAAGAGGAAATTTTACTGCTAGTTGTCAAATAACTTAATTTTATGTTGTGAACCTATCAAAAAATCACTGTGGTAGAGTAAAACTAAATCCAGAACCCCTTTACATCCGAAATTATTTTTGAAAAGTCGTTGAAAGTATGCTCTTGTTACATTTTCACACACTTTTTTTTTCTATTAATAAAACTCGAAGTTATAGGGTGGTTAATCGTAAAGAGCCATATTGGAATCTTTCTACTTTATTTTAGCGTGAACCATATTTAGAAATAGCGCATTGTATAAATAAAAACTGCGTTAGAGCTGAACATCAGTGCAGCAATTTCTCGCCTACCGAGGCAGCCCCCTTAATGATGGTGGTTTTACTTGAGGAGTTCGTAAATTTCGTTTACCCTGGAATCTATAGTAGGAATCTGTTAATAAGAACACTATCTAAAAGCTACAAAACTTAATAAAACAATTTTAATGCATTTATACATCAAGTCATTTGATCTACAACCGTCACCTCTTAACTTTCTTCTTTACACTATGATATAACTTACAAGATAAGGTCCATCATGGTAAGATCGCAGCTGTCACTTTTGACATATATTATCAATACCGATAAAATAACTCTAATATTATAGTAGAATGTTATTAATGTTGGCCTCAATTTTGTTTTGTTTGTTTTATATATAGGTCCCTTCATAATGAAATTTGACTGTACCATCCTCAAATTGACGTCACCGTATCATCCATCTCATGATTCTACCTAATGGAGTCTATATACCCTGTTAGAATATTACTCGGCACCTACAGCCCCTTTAACGAAATTCTATTTGCGTCCTGTACATACTGTCTAAGATAGGATTTTGTTAGTTTCATAAGTGGAAAAATGTATTTCGGTCCATGAGCGATTTCAATACTGAGCAATAAAAAAAAAATACTGTAAAATTTTCACTGACGTGTAAAAATCCATTTTCATCTGTAAAACTATGGATGTTGATGCCACTAGCTATAATCAGCGCGTGATATTACACTGGAAGACTCTTAGTTTAGTTTATGCCTCGACATCGTTGGAATCTGGTTTCAAATCATAAATTTATTGCTTTAACTTATTTTTTCCTTTTATTCGAGAGGGTTTGTAGGAACTATTTGTATTGCAATCAAATATAAGCTCTAATTCCTGTTCCCAAAATTGAATTTTCTACATTGAAAAGGAAGACTATTCTCTCATATCTGAATCCATATTTTGAAATGGTGGCTGTAAATTTATTTACATAAACTTAAAATTAACTTTTCCCATCAACTATATTCTTAAATATATTTTTTCATCTTATATTAATACCCTTTTAGCTACACGCAAACTGTAACCACTCTAATGAAATAAGGGTGAAAATAAGTGTAGAATTTCTGAAGGAAATGTAGCCAAATTTGCGTGGAGAGGGAGAGGGAAAATCATTTAAAAAAACTGAAAATAAAACCCAATATTTTCATCACGGGATAGGCTGTGCTGCAATTAAATTTGTTTGAAATGGTATGTAGCCTATTGTTCAAGTTTAACATAGTTTTTTAATCTTGTCTTTATTTAAGATTAGGCTATCACCGGTAAACCCAATGAGAAGAGACCATTGTGAAGACCTAGACGCAGATGGGAGGATAATATTAGAGTTAACCTGAAAGAGATATGGTGTAATGAGGTGGACTGGATAGAGCCAGTTCAAGATAGGGATAGGGTGTAGTGAGGTGGACTGGATGGAAAGGACTATCTCGATATAGGGATAGGGTGTAATGAGGTGGACTGGATATAACTTACTAGCTCAAGATAAGGATATGTGACGTACTTCTATAGGTGCGGCCATTTAATTTCGAGTTTCCAATGAAATAAAGTAACCAAGAGAATTATTATTATATTTCAATGCTCTTGACAAATTATACCTTCTCCGATACTGCCTAAATACCTTTCACCATTAATTCCTAAATATCCGATGTGACTTCCTTAGAAACTTTTTAAACATAATTTTCACACAGAAAGGATGGTGGTAGAGGGATGGATGAAAGNGGAAGGAAGGAAACACGTTGTCAGATGTTTTATTCAAGAAATGACTTGGCATTTATTTTGAAGCCTGAGGAGAGAAGAGTCGGTTTGGTTGTATGAATGTTTGTTCGATGCCCGCATACTCGTTGAGATGATACTAAGTCAACATTTTGAGTTGTTTGGCGGACACACGACCTTACCCCCTTCTACGTCTTCTTAAGATGTATACAGGCTTTTACTCTTACTGACCCGCCGAGGATTCTAGCCAATGAACATGTCTCGGACGTGTCTAATAGAAGACACTATAAAACTCACAATGTTTATTTAGTTTTGTAGTGTTTTTTATTTGCTCTATTTTATTTATTTTTTGATGATACAAAGCGATTAAGAAGGAAACATAAATTACTTTTACATACTTAGCTAGCTATTAATAGTCCCGCGTTGGTGGGCAAGTTGAATAAATGTCAGGAACATCTACTCTGGTTTTCCTGTGATCGGGAGGTCAGGGTTAGAATCCTGGCCAGGTGTACTGAGAGTATTTCTCAACTACTTCCCACCTACCCCCAAATTGTGTCCCACTCTCCCTTCTCGCACATTCTACCTGTGTATTAAACGTCAAATTTAAGATTTAGAAAATATTATACTAATTTTTTGGGGTTATATTTACTGTAAACTATTTAATCTTTAGACCCGTTCTGGTGGCCCAAGAGTCTAAGGAGCTATCCTCGTAATAGACTAGACTGCTAATGACGGGGAGATCATTGTTTGGTCCCGGTTGGGCGTATTGAGGGAGGTTTTTCCTAAATGGTTTCACCCTCTCTTACCACGCAAATATGAGTACACTTACTCTAAATTCAAACTTCTTCATTCATAACCCATTAGCGTAATTAGTACATAAGTGTATAACCCGCACGGATAGTAAGACACGGCGCTAAAAAAATCTTTCGAGAAATTCTAAGCTCGATCTTATTATTATTCACCTATGAACTTAAGGTGGGGTGCTAGTGAGCGCCAGTTTAGTGCATTAATTTTGCAGTTTTTATAGCATAAACATTTTTTGGCCAAACTAGATCAAATATTTCTTCTATAGAAACATATAGTTATGTTTTCTGCACATGCTAATCTCAACAGTTCTTTAATATCTCTCATGAGCATAGCGGCATTTGGTGACAAACTTTTTAAATGCAGAGAAAAAGTTGTTACAAAATTCCCGGACACCCTTGACAGATATTAAAGAACTGTTGATATTAGCATGTGCGGAAAACTAAACTCTATGTTTCTATAGAAGAAATATTTTATTTATTTTGGCTAAAAAATATTTATGCTATAAAAACTTTGAAAATACTGCCCTAAACTCACGCTCACTAACACCCCATCTTAAATGATTAAATATTTAGATTTAGCACATTTGAACTTATCTCTGATTACAGAGGAAAGGACAGGTGATATTAATATATATAGTACAGCCCTTAAACTGATGATGGTTGAAGCAGACTCTTCTGACTACTTATGGTTTGAATTATTTTTTGAGGGGGGAGGGTTAATCGATATAGTAGAACACCTAACCTAATACAACTTAACCTAAAAAAATATTTAAATATACTACTCAATTAATTTTTTAGAACCACGTTCTTTTCTTATTACTTTTGATCTGCTATTCTAAAGTGATAATCTGTACAGCCTAATTATTTAGTTTAAATATTTCTCATGCACTCTCATCTTCTTAAATAATTAGTTAATAGCTAGCTACCTTATGCCAGATGAAGTATTATATGTCGATGGTAGAACAAGATGTATTTCGGATCTAATTTAAACCCACATAAGGGATAAGACTTTGTTGCAGCCCTTCGTACAAGAATTTAGACAACCTTTATGCTATCCCAACACTAGATACCATTGTATCCCTCGCTAACCCTGAAAGTTAGCACGCTTACCTTTAATGGCTCTATAATGACGAAGCTTATAAGATAGGGCCATATTGTAGTCTGTCAAGGTAAGACTGTTACTTTTCGGGGTGAATGGAATGTACTTTCAAGTGTTTAAAATGTATTGAACTTACTATTTACTAGCTCATATAAAAAAAAAATGTTGGACATACCGGTGATAATTCAGTCTAAGTCGTCCATTTCGTAATATACTCGAATGACAGCGATGGAAAGGTCAAGATTAGAGTTTCGGATGGGTGCCACCCAGAGTATAGTTTTCTACAAAATTATTTATCATAATTAAGCTAAATATCCAAAGTTTTATTCCCGTATTCAGGTTTCAATTTTAAAAATCAGGATTTGGTTATTGGATCCGTGTTAATCTTCTCATCACAGAACTTAATTAAAGTTAAATTGCTGTGGTCTTAATAATATCAACTACTTAGGTGTGATGTATGGAAAATGATCTATGGACGCTTCAAACGAGATGCAAAAAGGTTAAACATTCAGTAGGATCAAAATTAAGGCAGATTGGCCCACTATGGATAAAAATAAATAGATATACTGTTGTCGTTGGACGCTCTTAAAGAGTCAAAGATATAATAATGAGGAAAAGGTCGTTATTTTACATTTAAACTGCAATGGTTGCACCTGTGGTTGGTTACATTTTACCTGTCATTCGTAATTTTAAGTTTTAGATAAAAATATGCTTAACGAAAGCAAACAATCGTGTCGCTCTAAAATGATTCTGATTGCCCCATGGAAACTCTGGGGCACTTAGTGAAGTATTTGCCATGTCATTGACTTAAAACGTCGAGGTGCGATGTGAACAGGAGTTGTCCGTCTTAATGGAAGGACAGTAATTGTGTGTGTTTTAGCGTTGGGTGTTTTACTGTCATGTAGTTAGTATTTTCGGAAGGGGGAAGGGGAGGAGGTAATACATGCTGCTGGGCTTGCTTTTTTTTTTTTAAATCTTTGTGACTGTCGGTCTCAT
>CABFWB010000088.1:275920-292691 GCA_902151455.1 Timema bartmani
CTGTCGGTCTCATTTCATTTTCAAGCGTTTCATTGGAGAGTTTAGCATATTTGTCAGTCTTAGTTTAAAGATCTTATTGTAGACCTCGCTAGGAGCTATAGCATGAGATTGTCTTCCTTCACAAATTGGGAGAGTGGGATGACGCCCTGCCTTAATATATTTGTGAGATCTCTGGTAATACTAATGGTCACTGTAACGCATGTTGTTTCTATTGGGAATTTGTACTAAATTCCACCCTATAAAAATTGAAATCAAACTTAAAGAGACCATAAAAATCCTCATTCCGTCATATTCTTATATTTTATTCTAAACAATATAGTTAGAATCATTAGTACCCAATTGGCTTTCACGCAACGAGAAGACCGAATTCAAGTCCCAGCTGGTTTCGAACCAAAGTATATCAAATATATTTATTTATCGTTTGAAGAACAATGCTTTAGTAATCAAGACCACGTTTAAGGATTACTGGTTTTCTAAACACGGTTATAATCTGTGATATAGGCCTAAATTATTTATTTTAGTTTTAAAATCTGGCTCATTGTGTTATGAACACAATAATACCTAAAATATAACAACATAACTTGAACTTAGTATGCCTACACAACAACACATTTGTTATCGGCCGGCCTCTTGGTATGTTGGTAAGCATTCCTGGCTTATACTCTAGAGATCCTGGGTTCAATTTCCGGTGGTACCAAAGGTACTTTTCCCTAAGGGGAATCGTTGTCATGGTCTGATTAATTAGGCTTAAGTTAGGTTTAAGACTTCTACTGGCACCACATGATGATGATCATCATCACATCTCATCGGACCGAAATAGGTGCACCTACATGGTGCCCTAACCTCAAAAAGACTGTTATATATCCGCCACTGTCAGTACAAGACCAGGAATGTCTAGTCGACGTACACTGGTGGTGTACGGTAAAAAAGAAAAATTGGCAGGGTATTAAAACATACTTATTGTAAACTATTCGGTTATACTACCATCAATTATATAATATCTAATCAATACCTTTTATATTGTGAATAGTTCCCTATAGTAAGGGATAATACAGTAATTAATTACTAGAACACTTGAACTTGAAATAAACGTCACATATTCTTATAGCTTATATCAAACACCTAAATTGTGCATTTTATATTTGTAAAAGACTGTACATCCAAGAAAAGGGCTGCGTTCGGTTATGTTGTGGCTATGAAAAAGAAGGTGGCAGAAGCAGGAGGGGAGGAAAAGAGGGAATCAAGATTGTCTCAAAAAGCAAAAGTTAATGGGAGCACTTTGGGGCCTAAATGGCCGTAATTAGCTCTGACTTGGAAATTACACGTGATTGCCCCCCCTTTACAACATGGCTGACGAGGGCAAGCTATCCACTTCCTTTTGAAACAAAATATATATTTTTTCTTTTTTGTTAAGATTTTTCTTATTGCCAGATGTTGAAAGATATAAAAAAAAATATTGTAGAATTGTTTTGCTTAAAGAAGAAAGAAGTTTTGATTTTTGAAACACTTTGATGTGTATAATCTAACCATACCTTATCCACGTGTTGAACACTTTAGGTAAAATGAAAATAAACTATTTAGTATCCAACATTTGCTTAAGTTTACTATATAGTTTATCTTTAAACTTTCATAATTGAAACCATTCGCCAATAGTAAGTGGTATTAAAATACACACCATGGTGTATGAATGTATAGAAGTATATATTGTACCTTTCTGAACTATCATAATGTTCTTCTACCGAGGAACTGGCTGTAGATGTCAGTATATCTTTGATCTGTGATCTACAGTCCAATTTTCTTTTAAAGGGCCTTTTAGAAAACACAAAGAGATTTTTTTTTGCTGTCAAAATTGATAACGAAGTTTGGTTGGTGTTAATTTATAAGTATTGATATTGTCTATCAAAAGTATCAGCTGCAGATCACATGATTTTACATATGAGTACTTGAAAGTAGATTTATTAACTTTTATTATTTACGAATAAGTCCTTCATAAAAAAAACTAGTAGAGGCCTGTTCTTTCCTTTTAAATATTCTGAACCAACAAAACTTATTTGACATATAGCTACATAATTTATAAATATGATTCGTATACATTGTATATAAATATGAATATGTATATACCCATATGGCATTAATAATTTTTTAATTGATAAGCTTTCAAATATATTATTTAATAGACAACTGAAAAGTTTGGGCACTAATTTAAAGGTGAGAGCTTCAAGGGTGTGTTATTATTTTCATAGACCTGTGAATTTTCGCGCTTTTGTAGATTTTATAGCAAAAAGTTTTTTTGGCTCAACTAAATAAAATATTTTTTATTGGATACATTTAGATTAATTTTCTAGCCATATTGATTTCAACAGTTTCTGAATATTTCTTTTGAATATCCTGTAATTTTATTGGGACATTTTATTCTCGTTTAAAATGTTTCTCTTTAAAATCCGCGATGCCCATGACAAATATCCAAGAACTGATTTTAATTAATATGTGTAGAAAATTTAACCAAATATATCTACTGAAGAGTTATTTTAATATTTTGGTCCAAAATGTGTTTTGTCATAAAAACAATAACTCAGGTTTCCTTCCTATGTCCGAAATCTTAATTTTACCTCAAGTTCTCTATAGGTCTAAAACGTGGTCTCTTAACTTACTTAACAAAAATAAATTTATGATTTTCGAAAACAAGGTGCTTAGGTTGATATTTGATACAAAAAGGGATGAGGCTACTGGGGGGGTGGAGGATGTTACATATTGATAATTTACATACCCTGTATTCATCACAATGCATTGTTAGGTTAGTCATGTCTCGTAGAATACGGAGGTTAGAACATGCAGTGCGAATGGGAGAATCTAGAACCTTGTTCAGGGTATTGACTGGCAAACTCAGTGGGAAGAGACAATTGGGAAGACCTAGACTCAAATGGGAGAATAAAATTAGAATGAAACTGAAAGAGTTAGGGTGTAATGTGATTGACTGTATAGAATTAGCTTAAGATAAGGATGGGTGGTGTACTTTTGTAGTAGGGCAACTAACTTTTGAGTTCCCAATGCCATAGAGTTAGTAAGTAAATCTTAAGTTAAACTCAAGGGATCATTTATGCTAAGTTTGTTACATTTTTGTTTTAATTTCTTCCAACAGTTATGTGATTGTAGAATCCGTTTTTGTTTTAATGTGTTGCTCATTATTATCTGTAGTGTAAAGTGAATTTTTTTGCAGCTTTTATTGTAATAACACATTTTTATGGCCTTAAAAATATATATCCACTATAATAAACAGCTTTTTAAGGAAATCCACAATTATTATTTTTTTATGCTAAGGTTCCTTAAAGCAATGCCATCAGTTCGGAGACTTCAACGCAAAATAAAAGCACGAGCTTTATGTGGAAATTTACAATCTAATTGGAAAAAATAGAGGAGGGGTGTATGTCAAAATACCTTTTTAGGTGTATAAATTGATGTAATACTGTATCCCTCTAAATCAGTGGTTTCCAACCTGGGGGCATGAAGCACTTCCGGGAGAAGCGTGGAACAATTCGGAAATAACGTAAAAATCATAATTTAATAATTGAAGATTTTTTATTTAAAACATTATTATTAGCAGCACGTCTTACTAACCATTCGGGTTTTACGCACTTACGCTAATGTGTAACGATAGGGTGATTGTGAGATTAAACGGAGGATCTACAGTTTACCGTGGGATCCGAACCACGGTGGAGGCCTGTCACTCCACACATTCACAAGTTGTGATTAATACACGTCTTGTCAGAGGTGAAGGAAGGGTTTAGCAATCAGATAAATCTGTGCCGGGATTGAGTATTGAGCCCCGGACCCCCAGCACAGAGGTCTGACACTTTACCCCTAGACCACCAGGTTATCCTTTTATTTAAATCAATTTTTCAAAGTAATTAAGATAATTATTTCTTGCGGTATTGGCAACACTGCATATCATTTGTAATAAATTCAGTGACCAGCCAAAAGTTTGCATGCACGTGTTTATTTTCAAGCTCACAGGCCTCGGATTTGCTCCACAATTCTCCTCTCCAAACATTTTATACTAAAGGAGCCCTTGCACCAGAAAAAAATAAATGCTATCAAGGCCGTAGTGAGGGGGGGGGGNGAAATTTTATGAAAAAAATATATATAGCTTTATTTATGACTCAAACAATATAAAAATTAAGGTACAAGTACAAATTAGGGAGCTGTGTTGCCATAAAAATCACTTCAGAAAGCTTCTAGAGGTGTTTAATATTTAGAATTTTTTCTATCCTTCGACAGTTATGGTGTTATTTTGACATAAAAAAACACTTCAGATAGCTTCTAAAGGTGTTTAATATTTAGAATTTGTCCTAGCCTCCAGCAGGGGGGTTATGTTGCCATAAAAAAAAAACTTCAGATAGCTTCTAGAGGGGCTTAATATTAATAATTTTTCCTATCCTTCGGTAGTTAGGGGGTTATGTGGCCATAAAAAAACACTGTAGATAGCTTCTCGAGGTGTTTAATATCTAGAATGTGTCCTAGCCTCCAGCAGTTAAGGGGTTCTCTTGCCATAAAAAAACACTTCAGATAGCTTCTAGATGTGTTTAAATATATAGATTTTCCCTAGCCTCCGGCAGTTAGGGGGCTATGTTGCCATAAAAATCACTTAAGATATCTTCTAGAGTTGTTTAATATTCATAATTTTTCCTATCCTTCAGTTGTTAGGAGGTTATGTTGCCATAAAAAACTACTTCAGATAGCTTCTAGAACTGTTTATCATTTAGAATTTTTTCTAGCCTCCAGGAAATGGGGGATGTGCCCACCAAACACCCCCTGAAATTATTGGATGGCTACGGCATTGCATGTTAGAGCCCTCATAGCATATTTTACATTAATATTATGAACATTCAATAACGACGGTTAACTTTTAAAATTATGAAAGTGTTAAACAAACGGGAAATCTCACGTGTTTTGGCTACACCTTTGACAAAAGTTATTTATTCATATTAAAAAAAAATTGGCAATCCTAATTACTGATGCTGTTTTATAGTGTGAAAAACAAACAAATAATATTATAAAATGTCCTCACGGAGCCTGAGATTACAATGGTGGAGCCCAGTTTGAAAAAAGCTGCCCTTAGCTACCTTTGCAGTCACGTACACCACCATCGAATCTTCAACTCTGACTCTCATAAAAACTAAACAGCGTTGTCGACTTAGAGTAGAAAGTTATTTGCGGTGTGCTCGGTCAAACATCAAACCCAATATTCGAGAACTGATGAAAATAAAATCATGCCAACCATCACACTAACTTTATATTTTTTTAGTAGTATTATGCTGCCAATATTACATTGGTTTTTGTATAAATAAAGAATGACTAAAAGCCATTAAATTTTGTATTATAAATATCCCAAAAATTAGAGGAAGGGTGGGGGGAGAAGGGGGCGAGAATATTTTATTATCTACCATGGGGAGGCATCATTTGAAAAAGTTTGGGAATCATCGCTCTAAATAAAATTTGCTATATAGTAAACCAAATATTACAAAGGAAAAATCCTTGGTAATAGATTATTTTTATATATTTTAGTAAGAGAAAATTGCATATGAATGGGGGCTTAGGGTGGGTGTGTGAGGCTAAAATCTCAACTAAATGCACTTGTTGGGTAAGGGATGGGGAGGGGTTTCTAAAAGTAGATTTTCACAATGGTTTTTTCCATCCTCGAAAATGGGGACAAATTTCCTCTAAGCTTGTCTTCTCATCCTTATATCTTAAAATTAAGTAGCTAACTTCACTTTTTAATATACACATTAGGGGTTTGTGAACCTTCGAAACTTTGACTTGGCTTCGAAACAAATATCAGCTTCGACTTCACCTCGAAAAAATCCAGCTTTGCCAATAATTGTCAATTATTGTCATCCTGAGCTGTTATATGCAGTACAAGACAATATTCATATATTTAAAAGATCTGACTTAATTGAATTGTAAGTTGTGAATAATAACTTGATTTATTAGGATTAAACTAACTATTAGAAACGATTGTGCAATAAAAACATGTTCTAAGTATTTAAATAACATACATTTATATAAATAACAAAAATAAAAATCAAGCATAAAATAACTAACTAAAAGTATTCGAACTTCGATTCGACTTCGAGAATATTTCATAATATATTCGATTCTGAATCTCTTCGATTTGAAAAAAGTGGACTTCGCACATTCCTAATATGCATCAATTACCAAACACAGATTTAACAAGTTTTAATCGTCTTAAGTATGTTTATACTTCGAGAGTTAACTTGATCGTGAAAGACGGAAGATTAAGAAAAAGGATATCTTATTTCTTTTAATAAGGAAAAATAATCTTGAATGGACAGTATAATATTTAAGATTGCAGCTTTAATGTGTCAGCAGTGTTACCAACGAGTGGATCATAAACTACTTCTCGGTAGTAAATATGGTAGACGGTAGAGAGTAATATTTATTTTTAATTAGTTTTAAAGTCTAGATGCTTTGTGCTTATGGTAATGTTTACACGGCAAGAAGTGATATAAGCTATTAAAAACAGGGAGGGTAGAAGTTTGCTTTTATTTCTTATATGAGTGTGAGTAAAAAATTGAAGAATGTAAAGTTTGCCTATATCATGATTTAATAACTACATTTTTTATACTTTCTCTCGACACCTCGGAGAGAAAGTATTTTGATCGTCAAAAAAATTGAGCTCAAGATTTTGATAACTGTCAACGTTTCACATGACCCCACCGTCTAATTGTCTTCATTTGTACCTCAGGCTGGAGCTGAAAATATTTTACCGATTGGGATAAAACCTGGTATTTTGGGTTTTCATAAGGTCCTCCTGAGGTATTTTTAGAATTAGATATGTAACTATAAATTTAAGGGTAGTTTACTGAAGGTCGAAAAGAGAAAAAAATCAATTTTCTCGAAATTCGCGTTAACGATTTTGATTAAATTTTATATCTAGACACTGTTTATCATTATAAACAAGATGGTGACTCTCATTTTCTCATGAAAATGAATTTAAGGGTACTTTACATGGGGGAAATTTTCTCATTTCCAAAATTTCTCTGCAACTATTTGAGATACCTAATAACTTATCATTGTAAAGTTGAAGTACTATTAATAATAAAAATGTTTGTTTGAAATATATATATTCATAAGACAATTTGATGAGCTATAAGCCAATATTTTTTTTTAAATTCAGGTCTTTGAAAATGAATTTGATTCTTATACTCTTTGGTGGACAAAGATGTTTATCTTTTTTCACTTTTTCTGTAACAGTGTTCCTAGTTCCTAATGCCATAGAGTAAGTAGAAATACATATTATTTCATTTATGATATTTGGCGTAGTGTTTCTACAACAATGTATGGACCTAGTTTTTCGATTCACAAACCTGAAGAGCTTTTAGTAAATGTCTCTTTTAAGATAAAGCGGGAGAAAGTATTTGCGGCGCACCGTACCATTTATTCTTAAGTGTTACAACATCGGATAACTTAAAGTAGTCAAACTAAAATTAATTCTGTTAGAAAGAACCTTTAAGAAAATAAAAACTTTTTTTTCCAATTATATTTATCAATGTTTTAGTATTTAATTAATGTTATTTTATTGGAATTAATTATATCAATCAAAAGGGGCATCTGAAAATTATATGAATAAACTCTATGATATGAAATATATCTTATCAGCCTTTGCAACTATCATCCACAGTAATTTTCAACTTGAACCCTACAATATCAGTTAATCCTCATGTCTAAAATATAATGTTTTCAAAATAAATTAAAAAAATTAAGTCAAAGATTCAAACCAGAAGACAGCTTGGCCTCTTTTGAAATGTTATAAGAACATCGTTCTATTTATTGAAATATCTCATATTGTGTGTTCTCATATAGTTTTTCACCACAAAACATATTGATTCGCGAGGGGGAGGGGGGAGAGAGAATTGTTTTGCAAACTCTTTTTTGAAACATAATTTAAATAAAAACCTTTATCAAAAATAAACTATATCTTTACTTGTTACCTATTTGAATTGTTGTAGTCAAATTTAATACTGATAAACTCCAGAAATGATTGTATACATCACAGCATTGAAAGTTGTTTCTGTCTTTCTCTTAAACTCCTTGGGGAGATAAGTCACTGTTAGTATTCATGATAAGTAATAACACTAAAGCGTACACGTAAACAAACAGTTTGTCAACCAAGGGTCTGACACACACGTTCAACTTTCGATTGTGCACCGATGTTCCCATCATGCTTGTTTTATTCGTGTCATGTAGGCTCGGTAAAAATCTTATACCATGGTTTAAAACTTCACTCTTCCATCGCTTGAATAACCTTCTCTGAAAGACTCTAGCTCAAATTCCGGTTGGGGCGGGCTTAGTCTTAACGTGGGTTGGTACGAAGCGCAAGTTTAGTAAGTTTTTTTTTATATATATTTTTGTTGAGTTTGGGACATTAAATCACAATTTGAAAAGTAGGCCTTTACTCAGAAGAAAAACCAGACCTTAGGAACAAGCAAGCGTATTAATAAACACGCTTCTCTCTCCCTACATCAAAACTACACTTTTATAAACCATCCTCTTTTATCCTCCTTGAAATATTAGAGGTTGCTTAGAAACTGCATACATTCTCTATCAAGGTCGAAGGCTCATGTTCTAGACACTAAGGGCTTGACTTCTCAAAATACATATGTATAACAAATGAGATTTCATAGTACCGTGGTATCTTAAGTGCCTGGAAAAATAGGGATTCCTTCTGTAAAACCTGAAAAATATAATGAGTTTTGTATTAATAAAATAGTGGCAACCCTGAATCTAGTGTTACACCCACGGCTCCTCTCTAGAACCTACGATTTTATTTGCGAATTAAATTACAATCTGCATCTACGTGTCATATAATTGGGGTGGCAACACTCTTTTATTTTTGATTCGGTCATCAGGTAGTTGGGTTTCCTACCACTTGATTGACTTTATAAGAGTTATCTATTAGATCAATTTTATAACCATAATATTTTAATAACTCCTACGTGGAGTACATGTGGCACCCCCGACCTCTAAGTATAGACAATAAGCCAGCTCTCAATACTTGAAGTGCGTCTAGCGCTTCCGGCTATTATAGGCAATAAAACAGCTTATTAAACGTAGGTTTACTATTTTTACATATTAGCTTTTTATTTTTCAAAATAAGTCAAATAATTCTCCAGTAGAAACATAAAAGTTTAATTTTATTCACACGGTGATATCAACATTTGTTGAATATGTGTCAAGGATGTCCTGGAATTTAATGACAACTTTTTGTCCTCTTTTAAAATGTTTCTTATCTAATGCCGCTATGCTCGTGACAGATATTCAACAACTGTTAATATCGCCGTGTGAAGAAAATTAAACTCTATCTTTCTCCTGGAGCAAAATTTTATTTATTTAGGCCAAAAAATGTTTTCCTATAAAAACTGCAAGAACACCGCCCTCAACTTACGTTCCCAACATTCCCCCAAGTTTAAAAATTGTGCTAAGGCTATCTTCGTTTTCCCTTACTTTCAACTAACAAAAAAGAATATTGTGTTTACAACACATCATGGACAGGGGAGGAAACCTTGTAAAAACGATTCTTAAAAAATTGGATTTTTATTTTTTAGTAAAACCATAAAAAGGTGACCATTCGTCCTTGGGGTGAAACTTCTGTCCTAGATAAATTTAGTCCTTTGATTCTGTTCCTGAGTTGTTAAATAAAATAATGAAATCTGACATGTATATTAATCCACTTAAATGTTTTATTCAAGTCAGTTGCTAAAAAACTCAAAGTGTGAAACTTGGCAACAATGTACATCATAGTCGACCATTAGTATTTTACACTCATTCTGAATTTTTTTTTAACTTTTAGCTCTGTACGTATGATAGATCACTACATTCGTGTGACGTATATTATCTTTTTCACTAAAAACATTTCATAGACCTAATTCACTGACCATGTCCAATATAATGAATTTAAAAATCATGACAAAAAGATGTATTATGTACCAACCTAAGGGGCAGTTACTTCTTACCCGCTTCTGTGGTCACATGGTCTAAGGTGCTACCCTTGCAATAGACTAGACTGTCGATGACGGGGAGATTGAAGTTCGAATATCGGTCAGATGTACTGAGAGTTTTTTTCAAAGCGGTTTTCCACTCTCCATCAACACAACTGTGGATAATCTTCCTCTAAATTTAACCATCCTCATATCTAAAACTATTATTGTAATTAGTACATAAGCATACAGCCTGAACAGGTAGCAAGACGCAATGTTATAAAACTACTTCCTCCGGCTATGATAAGTGATTTAGAGTGACTTTCCCTGAAAATAAGGGTTACTTTCAATTGTAAGGTGGGGTTTGGGGTGGAGGAAGAGAGGTTCGGACATCCCCTAGAATTTGATATACCCATATATACGCATATAAATATTTGGCTAAATGTATAGTAAAATTTCATAACGAGCCTCCTCTAATAACAAAAATTGCTTTCGACACCCTTGGGCTTAGTTTACTTTAAAACTACAACTGTCAGTTATCTCTTATCGAACCATTTGACAAATAGAACGATCATTTCATTAATTTGGATAGTGTAATTAATTATATTATTTAATGAATATGATGTCACTGATCACTAGTTTGCGTTTTCCCCTCATCCGAGGCGTAGGGGTGACATCTTATTAGACCACGCAACTTTCTAAACTCAATGGTTATTTCGATAATATCGACCTACTCCTAATCGCACGTTCAGCCACCATATCACAAACGGGTCTCCCACGGTTTCTCGCACAAGAAGAAGCAGTGCCAAACAATGTCGAGCGCTTCTCTGGTTCACGTGGTGAAGACGCGGTAAACCCCAGTAGTCTGATTCCCGCAGTATTGTCTTACAAGCTGTCCGGCCTTTTATCTTAATCCCCTTTTCATCCCATTGCAGATGAGGGTTCAACGGATGAATGGCCGCCAGCAGCGTTATGTGTGCGATCCGTTTCATTGTCCCGCCATGACAGGTCCGGTGTAAACTCCCCCCCACTCTCTCTCTCTCTCTCTTTCTCCCGCCTTTCAGGATGTCCTTCTCGCCTTCCGTCGTTTTACTTTCGCCCTAATTGAACTTGATCGCTTTGAAAGTGAGGCGAAGAGTTCTACCGCGAGGACAATGGTTGGTTTTAGGTCTTTTTTCACCTCTCTTTGCTTCTTGCACTTTTATTATTCACGTTGGTGACTCAGAAGAACGTACCGGTGCCAAAATGTTTTCAAGGCATTCTTCGTCCAAAACGAGGGTTAGTTTTGAGCAACTCTGCAGCTCGTTTTACTATAATTATATCACAAATATTTATTTATGATGTTTTACATTATTTAATTTGTATCTTATAAAGTGGGAAGAATAATTAAATGGGTTAGATGTTTTCAATTTTGAATAAAATATCCTATAAGCCCTTTTGATTTTTAAATTAAATTAGTATGTAATTGGCACCTTGGAACGGGAATCATACCCGAGATCTGTGACTTAGCGGGCCAATGTTTTACCACTGAGCTATCCAGGAATTGTTTCGTGCTTAGAGTCATTCTTCAGTCACCGTTTAAAGCAGCGTCTATGATGGGCGTCTCCAGTCACAGTTTAAAGCAGCGTCTATGATGGGCGTCTCCAGTCACAGTTTAAGGCAGCGTCTATGACGGGCGTTTCCAGCCACAGTTTAAAGCAGCGTCTATGACGGGCGTTTCCAGCCACAGTTTAAAGCAGCGTCTATGACGGGCGTCTCCAGTCACAGTTTAAAGCAGCGTCTATGACGGGCGTTTCCAGCCACAGTTTAAAGCAGCGTTTATGATGGGCGTCTCCAGTCACAGTTTAAAGCAGCGTTTATGATGGGCGTCTCCAGTCACAGTTTAAAGCAGCGTTTATGATGGGCGTCTCCAGTCACCATTTAAAGCAGCGTCTATGATGGGCGTCTCCAGTCACAGTTTAGCACAGCCGTGTTGAATCATCAGCTACTCGAAACTATCGGCCACCGGAGATTCTGAGTTAATGTTTTTACGGCCACTTATATAATTGAATTATACATAGTTGGCGATACAGTACTAACAATTGGTACGGGTATAGCCATGTGCTGGGGTTTAAATTAAATTACATTACATCAGTTGAGATGTGACTCATAATTTTTTTAAATGTTAATTTGCTGTCTATTAAAGCATGTAAATATTTATTTTTACTGAACTTGTTATAAGACATAATTTACCAACGTTAGTGTTCAAATATTAAATCCAAACGAATGTCCTTAAGAGTGGAGATATAGGAGATGTGAGAAAAGGTCCACGTTCTTGCAGTTTTTATAGCAAAACATTTTTTGTCAAAAGAAAATCCAAAAAGTGTTTTGTTATAAAAACTTCAAAACTGCTCGCCTCTTTTTTTTCAAATTTCATTGCTAATTCCAGCTAGAAGATCTTGAAATGAGTTTTAAGACATGCGGAACTATGGAAAAAAAACTCTTCATGATTACTTTATAGATCATCATAAGTTATGGATTAGTCCCCAAAATAGTATCTCCAAAAGCAATGAATGGACCCTGATTTTTTTTAACGTATATTCTTCCTTAGTATAAGCAGCATCACCGTACTAGTAGATCGTTTTCCACGTCCATGTTCACTTGAAGATTGGATTCTACTTGTAGAAATAGCTAGTGTAAGCAGAATTTCAAACGAATTCCACTCGTAGAAATAACTGGTGTAAGCAGTATTTTAAACGAATTATACTATTAGAAATAATTAGTTTAAGCAGAATTTCAAACATATTCTACTCGTAGAAATAACTAGTGTAAGCAGAATTTCAAACATATTCTACTCGTAGAAATAACTAGTGTAAGCAGAATTTCAAACATATTCTACTCGTAGAAATAAGTAGTGTAAACAGGATTTCAAACTAATTCTACTAACAGAAATAGCTGGTATAAGTCGTTTGTATGTTGTGTTTTTTGTGGAAGTGGCGTCTGTAGTTGAAACGAGAGCTTCTAAGAAGCTCTAATTCGGGTTGTATTACCTACCTATATCTCCCTAAAGGAAGAAGGGTGATAAAAGTATTTGCAAAGAAATGTACAAATATTTGTCTAGAATAGAAAAATGACGGGGAGCCACACTTTCTATGAAAGTGATTCAATGCTATGTATCTAGCCATAGAAACTCTTTGCATCAAAGTTCAGGTACATTATCAATTTGGTTGCTCCTTCACGTTAGCCAAAAGAAAATATATTATAGGAGGCTTAATTTAGTTACATATAGTCAACGCGTATTGATTCTCTAAAATAGATGGTCATGGTTTTTCAAGCATACCTAAACAACTAGGACATTTTCTGTTACGTAAATTCTGTAACTATTTAATATGAAACCAATATTAAACATTTTATTAGTAATTAATGGGATTAGGAAGTTATATATTTCACTAACTGATAACTTAAAATTCTGATTTATTAAATTTAATTAGTCTAATTTACTGCATTGCAGTTTTTAAAATAAAGTATAATCAAACTTATAATCGACGTATATTTTACAGAGCTAGCTTGTGGTTTGTCAAGGCAAGCAAGGCTTCACTTTGTATCAAATAAACTTATATTCATTCCTTCCTTTATTTTGTATGTTGATGATCAAATGTGTAAGGGGTTGGGGGAGAGGGACGTCTGGGGCAGTTTACTAGTAAAATCCTGTCATGCCTTGCTTGTATTGGAAACAGCCCATGATTCGCCCCCCTTGATATGTTCCCATGAAACCAGATTACTCCTTACCAATAAAGTAAAACGAGTTTTTTTTTACCGGTTATCGACTGCTTTAGATTATAAAAACAATATATAGTAGGATCTCACAAATGTACCATATAACACTCTTCATTTTTTTTTATCTGTACGTCTGTAAAATGTTTGTTATGATACAAGCTTCTGTGTACAACCTTAGTTTGAACCGTGCAGTGAACATCACGTAGACTTTCCAAGCATTACAGGTTATAAAATGGTGCTGATACGGATTTATTAGTCTGTGATAAAATGAACAACGTAGACATATTGGTTTTGGTTGGGGTTTTTTTTTGTCCCTTGCTACAATTTTTTTTAAATTTAAATTTAAACAAAATGATTAGTAACAAAGGAAATTATTTCAATTAATTTGTTGCACACCGCTGTAACAAACATTGTTAGCACCGAAACATGTATCATTAATTATTTCTAACAAGTTTTTAAGCCTGTCTATGACAGGCTGATGTCAATACTATCCGACCTAACAAAAGCTGAACATTCAATGTGTATATGCATGACAGGTTAGGCGTCACTCTCACAATAGACTGGACTGCCGATAACTGGGAGAACCGGGTTCGAATCCCGGTTGGGTGTACTGAGGGCTGTTTTTCCTAAGCGGTTTAACACTTTCCCCCACACATGTGGTTACACTCCTTCTAAAATTGAACTTTCCTCAAGTTTTTATTTTTTATCAGTTTTATAGATTGAAAAATTTGTGCACCTCTTGAATGGCTCCTTTACAATTTAACCAAATTTCAGTTTTTTTATCTCATATAATTATCTCATATAATTATTAATTGTACCGGTTCTAAATGTAAATCATCCACACAAATGCTGGTACATATCCTCTAAATTTTACCTCCCTCATCCTTATTAAATCAGTGTAATTAATAAATGCGTGTAACCCGAACGGTTATTTAGACGTGAGGGAAAAAAATATATGTTGATCACGCCAGGAATTGAACTATGGAACCTAAGCTCAATAGTCTATCGTGCTAACAGATAAGATAATGTGTCTGACCTGGGATCGAAACAGGACACCCTTAGAACTAAAATCACGTGAATGGCCGTGCGTGTCACAAAATCAAGGAGTAGCATCTTCAACTATTTCGATGGCTGCATGATTTAAGGCGTCACACTCGCAATAGACTAGACTGCCGATTTTGGTTGGGTGTGCTGAAGGGGATTTTTCTTAAATAGTTTTCCACTCTCCCTCCATGCAAATATGGGTACACTTCCTAAAAATTCAACCTTCCTCATCCCTATTACATTAACGTAATTAGTACATAGGCGTATAACCCGAGCGGGTAGGAAGAAGTGGCGCTAAAAAAAAAAAAAGCAACACCTTCTGAGAACCAGTCGGCAAACCATCCCTGAGGCAAGGTTGTCACGAATTACACCGCTTGAGGTCAATAGGTCTAGTCATTACGGGTCAATAAAATTCTTTAAAAAAAAAAGACGCTCGGAATTCATTTTCTTCTCCTGCGCCCTGGCCACTCGATAGGATTAGTCCTTGAAGTCGCAGTAAACGTCTCTTACCGTTTATTGACTACAATCACATTGTTAGTTACACCATAAAACAGGCCCTGTCTATCTGTTTCCTTCTTTCTTACCCAGCTGGCTTTCTTCTAACCTTCTCTTTCAAGAAGAAATTTCGTTGTTGACTGAAGGCGAGAGTGCTTTTTAATGATCAGTAACTTTTCTTTCATTTGGGTTTGAGTTTCAGTTTATTTCTAGGCTGTGGAATATTAGTGTGGATTAATGACACATTGATTAAAGGTTTGTAAGAAATAATTGGTTCACAACCTTTGATTTGTTGATAGATAGATCTTGAGATTAACGCATCTTATACTCAATAAATTAGGTAATTATTTATGCTATGATAACAAACGGACTTCTCTCCGGATTGCTGGAAGATGAATTTTGAGAATGATCTATATAATTATTTGCATTACAAGTGGATAAGAAGAGGCTTCAAAATTAAACTAGGTTACAATATTTGGATTAACTCATATTAAGATGTATGGACTTGTCTGTGCTATGGCAACAAATGGAATAAGAAAGGCTTCATAAAAATAACTGGCTTGAAGAAAGATGGCCCAAAATATGGACTCATGAAATATTGTGTGTTATAACTAAAGTGTAAGGAAAATCTCTCTCATAAAAGGTATAAATACGTCCCAGTTTTACTCCACCAGTAACTCGTCTAAATTTTTACATTGGGCTTGACTGGATAGGTATATTTTAGAGGAATTGTACTTTAATTTGCTTGGAGGTAGTATAGGAAATAATTTGGGGGTGTAAGTGGGGGGCAATTACCTTAAGTACACCCGTAATTTCAGCCTTTAGCCTTTGACCTCTTTTTCCCCGTCAAACCAGACAAGATCAACACCATAGCCCACGTGTCCGTCGACGCGGGTCTTGTAGTTTTAAAGAAACGTGAATGAATCTAGCCGTGCACTGAACACATTTTGGTATATAATTAAGTAATTAGAGAGTACAATATGTATAATTTCCCTGTTTAGATGTTCTCAATACCTTGCCGAGTTTCACATAGTATGGTTATGAGCTATGAGGAATCAATAATTCCCGGTAAGGTACCGGTAGTTGTGTCAAGAAGTGACCATAAAATGACTTATCACGCACTCAGCCTCTGGGCTATAAATATTTTTCGCATGGAATATTTTATGTGTCGATTCTATTGCATGCCAAGTTTCGTGACAGTGCTTTTCGAACGGAGCATGTAAATTGGATTTTTGACATATCTAGCAATAATTATTGTTAGTAATTTACGAAATTTTTGTGGTTATATAAACAAACAAAAAATATGTTGTTTAAACCAGATAGGTTTGCTCCTAAATAACTACGAGTACTACAGTGATATTTTTAAATCTAAAGTATTATTATTGTGTAGTAATATTATTATTATTATTATTATTATTATTATTATTAGTAGTAGTAGTAGTAGTAGTAGTAGTAGTAGTAGTAGTAGTAGTAGTAGTAGT
>CABFWB010000088.1:293461-306510 GCA_902151455.1 Timema bartmani
AAAGTAGGGGGGGGGCTAGTAGCTGGGGTGTTTTACATATCTGGAATTTACTTCCCCTCCTGGAAAATACTGGTGTTTTAAAAAATCTCTGTCATTCTCTGCCTTAAGGTTAGATAGTGTATACTTTGTTTAGCGTGGACAGTCAGTAAGATATATAACACTAAATATAAAACTAATATTAGAAGTTCCCTTTACTGGTGTTTTAGTGTCTGACTAAAATATATATTTTCTAACAAAGTACTATTTTTTAAAAGCATATCTCGCTTTTATTCAATAGCGTATAGCTACATAAACTATATCAGGCTTACAAATATATAATTATTGAAATATTAATTTGGGATAGAGTTAAGGTCCATAGGTTTATGAAGTTTTATTTAAAAAATACTTTTGACCAAAATAAATAAAATATAAATTCTGTAGTCCTTAGTTTAGTTTTCTACATATTGTAATTCCAACAATGTTAAATTATTATTTATTACTGGCATCGTGACATTTGACAAGGACTTTTCCTCCTAAGGTTGAAGTGTAAGGAACGCGAGAAAAGGTCGATGTTTTTGGCAGAGATCCTATAGCAAAACATTTTTTTTGGCCAAACTAAATAAAATATTACTCCAGTAGGAACATAAGAGTTTACTTTTCTTCACATGGTGATATTAACGGTTGTCATGAGCATAGAGGCATTAAATGGAGAGCAAAATTTGTCATTAAATTCCAAGACATTCGTGACAGATATTTAAGAACTGTTGATATCACCATGTGATGAAAATTAAACTCTATATTTCCACGGGAGAATTATTTGATTTATTTTGAAAAAAATTTTTTTTATAAAAAATCAGCAAAAACACATACCTTTTCTCGTGTTCTTTACACTCCCACCTTAACGTAAAAACTACATGCTCAATTGTCGCTGTGCTCATGACAAACATGCAAATATTTGTGAGATTACTGTTATACTGTGATAAAGATTGTAGTAATCTAAGCAAAAGGGCAAAAGGGAATTTCCTTGCTAACCTAAAATATAATTATCGTTGAACTCTAGAATATTTACAAAGAAGTTTGAAACGTCCAATTATAATAGTCATTTAAGGGTTATTAAGTTCGAATGGCCTTATCTCCAGGGATTAGCTTAAAAATAAGACATTATTACGATGCCCACTCAATAATACGAAAACTCCAAGGTTGGTAATTTTTAGACAAAAAAAAGGTAAACATGATACTACTTGTAAATAAATGGCTAGTTCATAAGCCAAGTAGTTTTTGTCATTTTAAACAAAATCAAACTACAAAGAAAAAAGTAGCACAACCTACTTCAGCGATATATTGGCCTGAGACATAACTACCGCAGTAGACTGAACTACCGATGGTGATTAGATCGGGGTTTGAATCCCGGTTGACTATACTGAGGGTGTTTTTATTTACATATTGACCACCCACACTCCAACAAATGCGAGTACATTTCCTATAAATTCTACTTTCCTCATTTTCAATCGATTATTGTCATATCCCAATTGGGTAGTAAGACGTCGTGTACAAAATAAAATTACAGTATTAACAATATGTGTAACATTTATAAAATATCTCGATTGATTGCATAAAGTTAAATAAATTTGCACAGAAAAAACAAACGAAATGGCTCTAAAATTTTAGTGAGGGTTCCGTTTTAAAATGTTGATCCTCAAGTTCGAACGAATGTTTTGATAGTCAGGTGTCTGGAAAGAGAATCTCTCGTGAAGAAAAGCCTGTCGTGAATCTTTAGAACTGGTTCCTCCGTCTCAACCCCCTTTCCCTCTCTCTCACTCAACCCCTCTTGTGAGTCTCCTTCATGCAAACAAGCCGTGCACTGCCTGAGCGGTTTACGATCATAGCGTTTACAGTTTGTAAATACGACGTTAAGACTTCATGTTTCTATTAGTTTAGCGGCTCCGCGGGGACCGAATATTAGGTTAGGTGTGAGGAAGGGATGAGTCTACTTTACGACACAGCTTCCAAATTGATGTTTGGTTATAAAAAAAAAATCTACCCTTTTGTTATATTGAAGCTGGTTGGGTGCTGCTGGTTCTTCTCTTGAGGAAGTTCAGCTTCGTATGAATGTAGGCCTTGATTTTTTTTTCTTTAACTTTTAATCTTATACTATAGATTATATATTCGATCTAATTTTATAATAAGTTATTTTCCATTTGGTATATCTCACTACACGTTTGGGATTGATTTACATATTTGCAATAATATAATAGGTATGAGTCACCTTTTCATGGAGGAAGAGTGGTGAATACATTTAGGGGGAAGGGGTAATACACTCAGTACGCTCGTCTGGGATTCAAACCCCGAAATACCCTGTTACTGGCAAACCAGACGAGTCATGACTGGCAAGTCTTTGATCACAAGCTCATCTGTGCTGGCTGTATATTGTTAGAGGCTCATCATTTGGTTTTATTTATTCATTCTCTTGAAGTTATGGAATGAAATAAGAATACAGTGACAGTATCTCAGCTCCTAAAATTTGAGTTTTTTTTTTTTAGTTTTGGACAAAAATTACTAATACTTTTTTAACACTAGCGTTTTGATTAGACGTGTTTAGATTTGTGACGATAAGCAACCAATGTAATCAAAATAAACCAAATATCACCCTTCAAATTAGGAACTCTCTAAAGTAACATAAATTAAATCTTTATAGGAATTAAGGTCGCTGTCTCTCGAAGGAAAATATTTTTGCACATCAATATTTCTTATTGAAAGTACAGTTTTGAAGCATCAAAACCACAAAAACTATTTTTATTTATATTAAAAATGTAGCCTATGTGGGATCATAATAAAATTACTTTACAATTTTAAGAAAGGCTACTTTACAATTTTGGGAAAGGCTAGAGAACTGTGTTTCTTACCATTCAATGTCAGAAGTGCGGTATCTTGCGTTAAACATCGTTAAAAATAAGCTAATTATAACATTTTTAATTATAAAACTTATAATGTAAGGTTTTAACTCTACAAAGACAACCTTCATGCCTATATTTTTGGGTGTACCGTATTTTAAAATAACAAACCACTTTTTAAATAATGGGTGATCTCCGAAAGCCTGTAACTTGTCTCGGTGATCCGGCAGAGAAAATACAAATGGTCGAGTTCTACATCAATTGTCTCGCTCCACTTTAATTCTTAACTATAGCAAACATTAATTACATTAATTAGTAAGAAGTGCATCTGCTATCAGTCCAACCCGAGGCTATCCTTTGCACACAAAAGTGCATTTCAGACACGTGTGGTACAGGATAGGAACTCAACATGGTTGGTATAACTGCCTTACCGCCTGCTCAAGAGGGAGATTATTTAACCCTAATAACACACCGCCTTCTAATGGGAAACCTTACGAAATTTTTAACTACTCGTGACGCTACCAACCCTCAACAGTACAACCAACTATCCGCCTCTTCATATGTGTTTTGCCCTGTAGTTTATTTTACCAAGTAAATAACATTTGAACATTTAATCATCTTCATATTATTATTTTTAACTCCATCACCCCCACCCTAGCACCCTTTCTCTTTATATTTCAATATTGTACAGTGGATAAACTATTCTTTCTACGTCATATTCACTTTGTTTCTTTAGTTTTGATAAATTTATTTCTTTCTTTTTTTTCTCTTCTATTTCGTTTCGTTTCGTTTCCTGAAGCAGATGTTGGTAACACTGCCTGCCACAATTCCGTGTTTTGATACCGAGGTGTGTCGTTTTCAGTAGCGGTGCCCTAGAGCTACATACCACAGTCCAAGGAGATGTGTACTGCGTGAGGAGGATAGCTTTGATTAAAGGTTTCGGAAGGCATAGTCCAATCAGAATATCTTGACCCCACAGCGGAGTTGAAAACTTTTTGACGTGCTAATTTATTTTATTTTCTTATGAACATCATAGTTCAATGTTACATATGAAGGATGTATAATTTGACCAAAAAAAAACTTCCTTTCCCCTGCATCGCTGGCCGCATGGTCTAAGGTGCCACCCTCACAACAGATAATGCAACATGCTTCAATTGAAATAGATTTAATAATTTCAATATTACAATGAAAGATAATTAATGTTGTAGTGATTCATCTGAATTTATCATAATGAAGATAATAAGATTGAAGATACCACTACAATATAGTTGATGTCCCTAGTTTTGTACTGTGGCAGAGCAGATTAAACGTCAATATAATCTGGTCTTACCTCACAGTGTCAGAGATATAGGAGTTTGGATACCCACCGGGAGTACCAAGAGTTATTTTTCCCTAAATGGGTTACCACTCAAGTATAAACTCCTCTTTTCTCATCCCTACTACATTAGTTTATATATGCTTATAACAAACTGGATCGGACACATCCTTAGGAGGAACTATCTACTGCATGACTTCATGGAAGGCAAGGTTGGAGGAAAGAGTAGTTTAGGAAGGAGGAGTCAAATATTGGATGACTTGAAGGAAAGAAGAAAATTCAAGACAAGACGCATTGGTGGTCTTATGCAAATATTGTATGATTCATAAGATTCCTTTGGCTCATCATGTACCCCTGAAGGTACGCGTACCACAATTTGGGAAACATTGACATACGCATTTATGTTTCAGTATTAATCTGTCACATAACGTATACAAGGTGGCCACGCGCCTGGAAAACTGGGAGAACCGGGAAAACACCGAGAATTTAGAAAACCTAGTAAAAATACTGGAATATTTGTTAATTTAATTTAACACCGCGTCTTACTACCCGTTCGGGAAATACGCTTAATTACTAATTATGCTAGTGGATTAGAAATTGAGGATGTTGAATTTTAAAGGAAGTGAGCCCGTATTTGCGTGGAGGAAGATTGAAAAACCATTTGGGAAAAACCACCCCCACTTCACCCGACCAAGATTCGAACCTCGATCTCCTCGTCCTCAGCAGTCTGGCTCAACATGAAACTCGCGCGTTAGCCAACTACGCCACCGAGGCGGGTGAATGAATATTCGTTAATTTGGGACATTTAACTGAAAGCTTAAAATAGTATATCTTTGTATGGACTCAAAATTGAACTGAAGGATAAGCACTCTGATTCAAACACGTATTATTATCCCCTAATCAAGGGTTTTGAAGTGTCAAAATATGTAAATATTAAGCCATCCTGTTTTAAACATAAGTTTCATGATCTTGCACTAGTCATTTTGATGAAATATGAAATTTTATTACACTTTTTACCATCTGAGCTGTTTGTAAAAATGGGAATTCCTTCTCCTTGTTTGATTTTTCGGTAAGTAGAATACTATCGGGGTTCAAATCCCATCTAAATGTACCGACATTGACTTTTACTAATTAGTTTTAACACTCTCTACATGCAAATGCGTGTACATTTACTGGAAAATTCTACCTTTTCATCTCCACCCTATTAGTGTAAATATTCAAATAACACGGATAAGTATTAAAACATGGCGCAGACAAAACCAATTTTAAGGCAGTTTATTTCCCAAAATTGGTCGTACTTTTTATTTTCATTATTTTCATAGTCTGTCTTAGAAATATTTTGAATTGAATGGGATCGGGCCAACCTGTATATAAAACTTAAACTACACTGAATAAATGTAAAACAATAAATACGAGAATTCATGCTTTTAAGTGAAAAACTTTTTGAATGGCTTACTCACCCCAACAATTTCAGTAAATTATGCTACCCCCGAGATAAGGCTGAATATTATACTATTCCGGTAGATTTTTAACTGTACCCCACATAACGAGATGCTGTCTGAGTTTGAACCAATATTGCCACCCATCCAATGACTGTTTGTATCGTTTTATTTTTTGTTTAGACTTGGTCGTAATATTTCTATAAGATTTTATGAGAACTTATCTTTAACAACTTGGATTCGCTTGTTTTGTTTGGCTTCTCACAGCGTACCACCGGGAATAACTGAACATACCACAGTTTGGGAACCGCTGATATAAAACATGTGTACGCATTATTAAAATATAAAAAAACTATCAAATATAATTTTTTTTTAAATCTCTTCCCCCACTCCCCCTTTTATCGCACTAGCTTAATATTTTTATTTTTTTTTATTTGAGGAGTTTAACGTGCACTTTTTGATCCGACTGGTTTATATCAGCACACTAGAATTTCTATGATTTAGTGCGAATGAGCCTACAAGTTTTTCCGGAAAATGTATTCTCACATACTTTCCAGGGTTATTTTACATGCCACAATCGACATGGGACCGAAGGCCTTATTCCCCCTCCGTAGGAAGCTTTGCTATGGATTTTAATCGTGCAAGAAAAATCCGTTGACCCAAGCGGGGTTTGAACCCACCAACATCGGGTCCTGAAGCGAGTACTTTACTCTAAGACCACCAAGGTTGACTAACCCAATATTGTTCTCACTCCTAGTAAATTCTTAAATCTCCGCTATGGTCAGAATATTTATATCTAAAAAACCATCTCACAAAGATTGTCAAAGTTTTCCGCATTATTTTTTTCCCCTAGTCATCATTATAACTTACTTCGGTGCTTTGTACGTGCGCCGGGTGCATCCATATCCCGAACTATACGGAATATTGATCTATCTCGAGACTCTACTTTACATGGGTGAAATATAAAATATTACTTTCGAGGCCCTCCTTAAACAATAATTTATCACCGTTCTGTATACATTAATTATTATTCCTTGCGTGTGTCACTTGAGTCACCTTTCATACATTTCCTAAACACATTCGTAGCTCACATCTCATTACAGACAGTCGCTCTCGGTGAAACCGACCTCTTATTACTTATTCTAAAAAGGTTTTTTTTATTATGTTTTGTATCCACCTTCCTATTGTTTCAACGTCTTCATTTCCACATTATACCCTCTTTGCCCCTGCTTCAGAACTTACAAAATGTTCGTCGTCTATTTTGGGAGGTAAACGATTTTAAGTCGCATCCTAAATAATTTTCACTTAGGATATTCTTACTTCAATATGTAACCGTTTTGCGGTTCTGTTTGCCCCAAAAAATGTTGAAAAACACTAGTAAAAGAGTGTTACAAGTCCTAAGTTTAATTTTAAACAATGTGGGAATTCTATTTAAGGTGGAATGAGATGTAAGGAAGGAAAAGGGCTGACACACTGATAATAGGAAGGGTGTAATTTCTATGACATTGTAATACAAAATATGATTCAGCAGATAGTTAACGCAAGCATTAATTCATTTTTTTTTTAACAAATTAGTAACGTGAGAAGAATTAATTTGTGTCCCGAACAAGAGGGCGGGAAATTGTCTACGTTCAAACGCGTACACGATAAGTTTTTATTATTTTTATAGAGCACTGGCTCTCAGAAGGGGTACTGGAGTATCCTACTGTTCCATGATGGTTCTCTGGAGAAACCGCGAAAAAATGGTAAAATTGGTAACTCAAACTCACAATTATTATTGCATCGAAACCTTTTTTATTGGTTCAGTAAAAGTTAATTTAGTACGGTATTTATTTAATCACAACGGAATATTTTTATTTAAGTACGTCCTATAATTATGGTTTCACCCTATCCGTTGGCCGCATGGTCTAAGGCGCTACTCTTGCAGTAGACTAAACTGTCGACAACGGGGAGCTTGAGGTTCAAGTCTTCGTCGGTATTACTGAGAGTGGTTTTTCCAAAATGGCTTTCCACACTCCATCCACACAAATACGGGTACACTCCCTCTAAATATAACCTTTCTAATTCATAAAACCATTAGTGTAATTATTAGTGAATAAGCGTATCTTGTCACATGGTCAAATGTAATTTCTAATAATTTATTCTTCCACGAATCTGTATCAAACTGAATCGTATTACTAATTTTTTAAACATGTTTATTGATATAATACCCGCCTCGGTGGCGTAGTTGGCTAACGCGCTAGTCGTGTTGAGCTCGATCGCCGAGGACGGGGAGGTCGAGGTTCTAATATCGGCTGGGTGAACTGAGGGTGGTTTTTCCTAAATGGTTTTCCACTCTCCCTCCACGCAAATTCGGGTTCACTTACTCTTAATTCAACCCTCCCAATTCCTAATCCATTAGCGTAATTAGTACTTAAGCGTATAACCCGAACGGGTAGTAAGACGCGGTGCTAAATATTATTATTATTATTATTGATTTAATCATTTAAAATAATTGTGTTTTATAAAATATTTTTTCAAACAGACACAATAATTTGAAATTTTTGACAAATGTAAAAGGTATTTAAATAATGGAAACAACTATTGAATTATTTCTAAATGTTCTGTGTCCATTATTATTTACTAGAATTTAAAGCGCGTTATAGCTAATAAAAAAATCTATGCGTCTTACTACCCATCCAGTCCATCCTTATTTGTATACTAATCGGGTAGGGATGCCAAAAGTAGAATTGAAATCGAAGAAAGTCATTTTGGAAGAATAAAAGTTGCAAGTGCATCCAGCTGTAATCAGAACTCTTACCTTCCATTCACCGTTAAACCAGCACAGACGAGACTGGCGGCTTTTCCCGCGTGACCACCTGTCTGGGTCGTCAGACGCTAGGCTTGTCCGTGGAACCGCCTGGCGCACAGGCTGTATGCAGCACGCCGTGCAACATTGTCCGCGCTGTGGGAGGGCTGCATATTTGTAGGCGTCGCCAATACTTGCACTTGTTGTGTCAACAAGTACACACTGAACAATGTCGGGTGATTATTACCACCATTAGTTCTCAATATCACGAACTAGAGGAGTGTTTCTCAAAGTTTTGTTGAGAGAGTACCACCAAATGAAAGCTATGCCTATTGGGGGTCCACCGGGGACCGGGGATTAGGGGAAGGGGGTGATTTAAAAGCTATGCGGTAAAAAGCATTATTATTAGACAATTCCAATTTGTGACCATAAATACAAGATAAAATTAATTTATTAAACTAAATGTTTAAAAAGTATATCATATAATTACATTTAATAGGTAAGTAATAGTTTTTTATTATTATATTTTACATTCTAAGCCTCATTTTAAAAAAAATAAATAGCTGTACGGATTTGATGACTTAGGTTTGAAAATAAATACAGCATAATATGGATATTTAATTTTTGGCACTTCAAATTGTTGCATTATATCAACATTCTTTAAATCATTATTAATACTAAACGTCCATGGATCCAGCTGGTGACTTGATAGGCTGCAGCGGACCACCAATGGTTTGAGGACCACACTTTGAGGACCACTGATATAGACCAATGTATTGAGAATTATTATTATTATTGTAGCCACGTAAAAATGTGTTTCTCTGGTGCTTTATATTGCTTGAAGTTTACGACTCTACCGGAAGTTCTATAGTCATTTACTGCGTCATAAATAAACTGAACCCAACCTAGTAGCTTAGTGGGTGAAATGTCTGACCCAGCGTATAGAAAACATTCACTCAATTGTGAATGTTGATGACTAAATGTGATGAATTATTGGTAAATGGATTGGTCTTTCATTTATTAAATATATATTCACTGGGGCCAGACTAAGGTGGTATGGGAGAGATCTTGAACTTTTTTTATGCCAAAAAAACCATTTTGGACAAAATAAATCAAATTTTGACTAAACAGATACATCTGTTTTCTAACATACTAATCTCAATATCTGTCATAGGCATTGCGTAATTTAATCAGTACCTTTTTTATTTATTAAAAAATTCTGGTCAATTACAGTTATGCTAAGGAATTGTTGAGAATACTATAATGTGTAGATTTTTTTTAATGCATCCACTGAAAAATTATTTGATTGGTTTTGGCCCAGGAAGTGTTTTATATGTGAAATTAAATTCTCTTTTAGGAAGTACAGGAAAAGATTTCAATAAAACAGTGAAAGCTATTTTTTATAACATAATAATACACTTTTTGATTTTACAATAACTAAACGGTTGTTTGTGTTAAATTCCGAAGCTGGTTTAATATATAGATCTTCATATATTAAATATACTATAGAAAATATACAAATTTCTCACAAATTGTTTTGTGTTACACTAGTATTTGAGAACGCAGCTCTTTAATTAATATATGACGTGGTGGATGATTATATTAGCCTGATTAATTATATATTAGGCTTTAAATTTATTTAATCTCAACGTTTAATGCATTGCAAAATAAATAATTCAAAGTTATATTATTTTTATGTTAGCCATCAAAGCCTCAATCTTAATAATTATAAGTACCTATGAGCTAAGTTCTGAGTATAGAGAATAAATGGACCATACCTAGGTCAGAGAATAAAATAGCAAAGTCACTTGATATCATTTATTCAAGTCCACAGCAGCTCGTGACGTCATAGGTATCAAACACAAGAACCTTGTCACAAACT
This sequence comes from Timema bartmani, assembly GCA_902151455.1. NCBI lineage: Eukaryota > Metazoa > Arthropoda > Insecta > Phasmatodea > Timematidae > Timema > Timema bartmani. The sequence continues at coordinate 303,756 of CABFWB010000088.1, forward strand.
CTGAGCTTTATAAAACCCCAAACATATTATTTGGGGTTCATGAATTGGAGGGAAAATTCTTCATGAAACAACGAACAATTTAGGTTTCATGAAACAACAAACAAATTTGGCGTGTAATTCATGTAACACTGAACAAATTTAGAGAGCTTTATGAAACCACAAACAATTAGACTAAATTCCTGAAACAAAAAACAAATTTAGAGAACTTTATGAAACAACAAACAAATTGTGTGGTCTTCATGAATGATCAAACAAATTCAGAGAGTTTAATGAAAACCCAAACAATTTAAATGAAATTCCTAAAACAGAAAACTAATTTAGATGACTTTATGAAACAACAAACAAATTGTGTGGTCTTCATGAAAAATCAAATTCAGAGAGCTTTATGAAACCACAACAGTTAAAATGAAATTCCTGAAACAACAAATAAATTCTGAGGGCTTTATGAATCAACAAACAAAGTGTGTAGTCTTCATGAAAAATCAAACAAATTCAGAGAAACCACAAACAATTAAAATGAAATTCCTGAAACTGCAAACAAATTCCGAAGGCTTTATGAAACAACTAACAATTATGTGGACCTAGTGTAAAAGCATATAAATATTGGAGCTTCATGAAACAGCAAACCAATAATTGTAGTTTTATTTGTTTTAATGTCGATATTATAGTTATTACTTATGATGTATTTGATAAAAGTTTATTAGATTAATAACTTAAGGAGGTGAGAGGGGATGTAATAGAAAGAAAAAGGAGGAGTTATTTCACCAACAAAAAGAAAAAGAAAAAACACCGTTGAATCTCGTCCACCTGAGCCAAGCACAATAAATGCCACATTTATATTTTATTGTTATGTAATATTTATAAACTAACTGAGCCGGTGGGCTCGGTCTTGTCTGATCTGGTCTGCTGATGATTGGGAGTATAAAGTTCAAATCCTAGTCGGGTTTACTGAGTCGTCCCCCTCCCCTACCCTTTCCCAACAATACATTCCTACTCTATCATCTTGGAAATTTATTTATTTATTCAGTGTTTACAGGCCCGGTATCTTGCAAACTTTAAATCCGGGCCGTTTTTCCACATAACTTTGTCTTTTCTTTTACAATTTCAATATAAATTTCCTTTTTAACATTAAAAAAAAACAGGTTTTGGCTCTTAACTTAAAAGAAATTCAACCACCCCTAGCTCCATTTGGTCCGCCCCGGGTATATTACGCCCCCGGTACCCTCCCTCGCTTAGCCCTTCACAATGCCCGGGATTTCTCTCCCGAGTCTGCCAAGCGCCCAGCAGAGGTGGGCATAAAGCAGAGGTGGGCAGAGGTGGGACATCTTGGAAATGTGGATACATTTACGGTGGAATCCTCCTTAGCACCACGTCTTCCTACCCGATCGGGCTCTACGCATACAGTATGTACTAATTACGCCAGTGGTTTTAGGGATGAGGAAGGTTGTATTTATAGGGCGTCTATCCGAATTTGCGTTAAGGGCAAGTGGAAAATCTTTTAGGAAAGCCACCACTATTACACCCAACTGAGATTCGAAACTGTCTCCCCACCCTCAGCAGTCCAGTTTACTGCGAGAGTGACGCCTTAGACCAGGCGGCCACCAAGGCTGATACGTTGGAGTCTACCTTCCTCATCCGCAGTCCGTTAGTTTAAATATGCGGATAGCCTGTACGGGTTGTATATATAACTGACATGTGTATATAACTGAATATGTGTGTATATATATATAACTGTGACCTACACACTAAATTAGTTTTAAAATGAAGGTAGGATGTAAGGTAACGCAAGCTAGAGACCTTAATTTTGCAGTTTTTATTCCAAAACTTTTTGTGGGCCATCACATAATATTTTCAGTAGATACGTTTTGTTTAATTTAATTCCATACATATTAACTTTAACAGTTCTTGAATATTGGTCATTGTAATCGCGGCAATTGATAATAAATATTTTAAATGAATTTAAGAATCAAGTTCCTCTCAAATTACGCAATAACTACACAACAGATTACGCTAATGGTATAAGGTTGAATAGGATAGAATCTTAGAGGATTTGCGCCTTCCCGTGGAGGTATAGTGTGAAACCATTTATGAAAAATAAACCTCAGTACATACAACCTAGATTCAAACCTCAATCTCCCCGTCACCAGCAACTCACTATAAAACTAGAGACACGTTCATCGATGCGGGTAAATTCTCTTAGGTCGCTGCGCATTTCCAAGCATTCAGCAACGTTTATGTGTGTACTTTATTCAATCTTGCAGTTTTCTCACTCTCGCTTTAGTTCGTATTTACTCTAGATTCTCTTCGTCCCTCCCATTCCTCTCTCTCTCTTCCCATTGCTGTACGTCAGAAGCCACCTCGTGTAAGTGACTTTAGGTATATACTATACCGGTCGACCTTGATGGGAGGAGGAGGATAGGAGGGAGGGAGGGTGTCATATGTGGTAAATATGTGAATACTGCTCACGGTTACAAAAGCGTAACCCTTCCTGGACACAAAAGGAGGGATTTGTTTCTCAAGACACAAAAGTCTCTCCACCGACCCATTGCAGAGCAGGTAATATCGTCGGAAGAATTAAGGTGAGAGCACAACATTACGTTTATTCGCGCATCAGCATCAAAGAGTCTTATATTTCCTTGAGTTTTCCTGGTTAGACATAATCATAGGAGTTGTATTTATTCAGATAAGATTGACCTCTGAAACCTTATGTATTACCCTTTTTAATAACCCTTCTACTACTGCCCCCCCCCCCCCC
>CABFWB010000088.1:306799-367902 GCA_902151455.1 Timema bartmani
TATAGCATAAACATTTTTTGAACAAAATAAATCAAATATTTCTTCTATAGAAACATATAGTTTAGTTTTCTGCACGTGCTAATCTCAACAGTTTTTGAATATCTGGCATGAGCATGGTGGCATTTGGTGACAAACTTTTTAAATTAAGAGAAAAAGTTGTTATTAAATTCTAGGACTCCCTTGAAAGATATTCAATGACTGTTGAGATTAGCATGTGCAGAAAACTAAACTATATGTTTCTATAGAAGAAATATTTGATTTATTTTGGCCAAAAATGTTTATGCTCTAAAAACTTCAAAAATACTTCCCTAAACTCACGCTCACTAGCACCCCATCTTAAGTTTGTGCCATTTGAACAGAGATTTTTTAAATGGGGAGAAAAAGTCTTGTTGAAATACCGCTATCCTCATGAAAATATTCAAGAACTATTTAGATTAATTTTATAATACTTTATGGTTGATAATTGATTATTTTTATCATTTTAACTTAACATAATTATTATGACAATTTAAAAAAAAAATTTATATGTCCCGCTTTTCTGGACAAAATCTAGTTTTTTCTAGCTTTAACAATCTTAATCCCATTTCGCAAAGATAAAAATTTGGCAACGCTGATATACATTCATGTGTTCATACGTCAATTCATGTGAACTGAAGCTGTAAATTTTACATGATAGTAACAATACCTTTTTAATAACATCAATAAAATAGTAGCCCACTTCGGTGGCCGCGTGGTCTAACGAACTACTCTAGCAGTATACTAGACTGCCGATGACGGGGAGGTCGAGGTTCGAATCTCTGTCGGATGTACCGACGGTGATTTTTCCAAAATGGTTTTTCATTCTCTACGCAAATGCGAGTACACTTCCTCTAAACATAACCTTCCAAATATCTCAAATCACTGGCGAAATAGGTACATAAGCGTATAATCCGAACGGGTAGCAAGACGCGGTGCTAAAAAAAATAGTAGATGGCTATCAATTTTGACCCTCAGAAAAAAGGTATGTTTATTTTCTAAAAGGCCCTTTCTATGAACATTGGACTATATAAAGGTTCGGAAGCTTGGGGAAGGGGAGAGAGGGGGAGAGACCCAGACTGTGTGGGAGGTAGGGAGAAGACTCGAGGCAAGTGCCCATGACATCAATTCGTCGCACTCTCGACCGAGCTGTCCGTCGCACTGACATTCGCGCCTGCGCAGACAGATGACACGAGGCGCCCCGCATTCAACTCACCGGCCGGAACGGACTAAACCACGAGAAAGGCGCCGCACGGCTGAGTGTATGAGAGGATGGCTCTTTTTTTGGTACTCACCCTCCCCTTCGAATGATTGTTTTTCATGCAGTAAAACGTTAACCTGTAAGTGATTAGTACCTCAGTTCTTATTGATAACAGTGTTCTCCAAATTGGAGCCTCTCTGTTCACTTTTAAGGTGTGAGTGTAAAGGACGGGAAAGATGGTGTTACTTGCAGTTTTTATATCACAACCATTTTTTAGGTCAAAATAAATAGAATATTACTTCAATACAAACATAGAGTTTAATTTTCTTTACATGGTGATCTCAACAGTTTTTGAATATCTGTTAAGGGTGTTCTGGAATTTAATGACAACTTTTTTTATTCACTTAAAAAGTTTCTCATCTAATGCTGCTATGCTCTTGACAGATATTCAATAACTGTTTATATCAGCATGTGAAGAAAACTAAACTATTTTTGTATTGAAGATGTAGATAGTGCATTTTTAACAACAATAAATTTGCTATAAAAACTGCAAAAACACTAGCCTTTTATCGCTTCCCCTACCCCAACGTTTTCGACTTTCAAATGACTCAAGAGACAAACCCAACGACAAAAACCAGCGTTTTAACTCTTTGAAGTTCGTCTTTTGTTTAGCAAATTAATTTTATTATATCGTTATGTATTGAGATATTTGATAAGTAAGCTCTAATTACACATAGCATCAGCAAAGAGCCTACACATTAAATTAATCCAGAACCGTATTATAGTCAATAAACACCCCTTTTCTAGAAAAGGAGTACTTGTTGGATAGCAAGATAAACCATTTGGCCACTACAACTATTTAGAAGGTCACGGTTGACCAACGTTTTTTTTTATCTTATCTTTATCTGATTATCACTTTGGACCGCGGGCCGAAAATACATTTAATAATCCCATTAACCTAATATAGGCCTACAAACAACACTTAATATACAGTAATTTTCAATACTTATAATAAATTTTATTTTTGATGGATAGAACTTTTCAAATTTTACTGCCAAAAATAGTTTTATTAATCTCCCAAAAATGTATTAATAAACAACTTGTCACTAAAAAATATATTTATACATACATTTATTAATCAAGTATCAAGTATGATAAAACGCAATCATGACCTTTTTAAATAAATATTTATATTTGATTCAATAGATATTTCACATCTGCCACCGAGGGTTTACCTTTAATTTTCCTCCGAAATATTTGGCCTGTGGGCCGACATTTGGATCACACTGCTGTAGGTGAAAGAGAGTGAGGGGGAGTGAGAGAGAGGGAAAGAACCACGTCTTACTACTTGATCCCGACTATTCGCATATTTACACCTATGGGGTAGTGATGAGCAACATATTATTTAGAAAAAAATATACTATTTGCGTGGAGAAAAAAACTGCCTAGGTACACCTGGTCTAGATTCGAACCCCAATCTCCACCTCACCAGCAATCCAATATTTTGTGAAAGTAACGTTTAGGACTGTTCGACTTCCGGTGTGGACTACAAATAGTAAGCACCATTAAGAATGGAACCAGGACCCTCTAGACTTGTGGTCGACCACTCAAAACAGTAGGCTATATGGACAAACACCATCCAATTATTCACTATTTTAAACCCACGTCGGTGAGCACTTGGGACTGGGGTTGTAACCTTTTCTGGTCTGGTTCGCCGTTGATAGGGATGTCGGGGATCGAATCTTGGCCGGGTGTGTTGATGATACTTTTCTAATCTTCCACGCAAACGTGGGTATATTTCCAACAAATTCCGCCTTCCCCATCTCTACCGTATTATTATAAATAATTGGATGGTCCTAAACGGGTAATGAGGCATGATATCCACATAATTTTAATATGGGAACAAAATATGTTTACACATTTATTAAAGCACTATTTTTAAACCAGAACACAGTTCACATTTTAAGTAGTTGCCTCTAGACTAACAGGAACATAGTTCATACTTTAATCTTCCGTGATGATATTTCATAAAATGGAGTACAATGCAAACTCTACACGGCTGCTATTTTACAAAGAGGAACACATATCATACTTTACACTGCTAAGCGTATAACCCGAACGTGTAGTAAGACGCGGTGCTAAATAATAATAATAATAATAATAATAATAATAATAATAATAATGTACACTGCTGCCATTTTACAAAGAAGAACACAGATCATGGTTTACATTGCTGCCACTTGACAAAGAGGAACACATAATACTTTACACTGCTGCTATTTTATAGAGAGGAACACATATAATACTTTACACTGCTGCCATTTTACAAAGAGGAACACAGATCATGGTTTACATTGCTGCCATTTGTCAAAGAGTAACACAGATCGTACTTTACACTGCAGCCATTTAACAACATAGAGCATATTGATCAACCCATACATTTTACAAAAAGAACACTAGTACTGCTTTAGAATGTTGCCATTTAACAAAGAGAAACTCTTAACACTGGAAAAACAGGTGTTATCACAAATAGTAAGGAAAATTTCCAAACACAATTAAAATTAATACACATTTTTGGGTGAGCAGTTTTCATTTTTCTTAAGTGTAGTTTCATGTGGACACTACCTCATTTTATTTGACTTTGTGTGAATACTTTATTCACACATACATTCTTTAAAACGCGTTCAAGAAGCAATGGCCAACTATCAATAATTATGTTTAAACTACTGTTCGAATTCATCTGACGCGTAATCTAGCTCAGGGATTGCAAGAGGCCTTCTACATTCACACTAGGTTGACTTGTTGCATTTATAATGTTGGTGGTTGTTTTGCTCTTGTTGGGGAGGGGGGTAAAGTAGTGGGGTGAGTAGGGGGGACAGGAACCCCCGGGAGGTGGAGAAACCACGCCGGGGTATCTACAGCGTGACTCTTAATATTGCGTGGGGCGGGTAAGTTCCGAGAGGAACCGATAAGGGGAACCATTTACTTTCGAAAAATCGCCAGACTTGTAGGCTACTATGTTCAGGAAACGTTCCCGTAGATCGATCTATTAGTGTTAAATTTGTATACCCCAATTTTAATATGAATGGACATCTGATAGCTAGAAATCGTTACTAGATCTACTTTCACGAATTCATACGTAAAGTCGTGAAATTTACAGATGTCATTTTGATAGACAATATCAATACCTGTAAAGTACAAAATCATAATATAGTATAGAATAGACTGCTTATGATGGGAATATTAGGGTTCGAATCCTGCTCGGGTGTACTGGGAGTAGTTTTTCCTTAATGGTTTTCCACTCTTCCTCCACGCAAATGCGGGTAAGTACACTTCCTCTAAATTTAATCTTCCTCCTCCCTAACACATTAGTTTAATTAGTAGGCCTGCATAAGTGTACAGCACGAACGGGTAGTAAGACGTGATGCTAATAAAACTCTACATGCATTTATTATTATTATTACACCACTTCTCACTTCAATAGAAAATGTACCGACACTCGCATTGAGGTATGAAGGGAAACCCCTTAAGAAAACCACATCCCCATTGTATCCGGCCGGGATTCAAGCCACGACCACCTCTGTCACCGGCAAACCAGACTAGACGAGACTGACGTCTTGTCCACGATGTGGGTCGCTTGCGAGATTTACACTTTAATGTCTGGTATGTTTAATATCTAGAATCTAGAGATAGATACGTGATATTAGACTTAATCTACTAGAAACAAATAGCTGACGCTATTGCAAATGCTTTTTAGCGAGGAATTCTCCATCTAGATATATTCTGAAAATTGAGAAATGACACCTGGACACGGGAATCCAACCTGGGACCTTTGGCTTTGGCGTACTAAGCCAAAGGTCCCGGGTTCGATTCCCGTGTCCAGGTGTCATTTCTCAATTTGCAGAATTTAATCTACTAGGTTAAGTTAGTATTTAAATAATTTCCAGGTTTATAGCTGTAATTTTTAGAAGGTGCGCTTTAAATATCCCAGTCACAGTAAAAATAATTGAGAAAAAGGAGACGTGTTGACGTTTTTCTAAAACATAAATGTTGAAATCTATGGGATTAACCTATGTATGGCACGTCTACTTATATATTTAATTTACTCATAAGAGTTCACTTACAAATCTCACAAGAACAATAGTCTGGTTAGAAAAAAAAACATAGGTTTAAATAATGCATAAAATTTAAGCGGAAATATTTGTTTATATATTTAATAACACGTCTTATTAACTGCCTGGGCTATTCACATTTAACCACACTATTGAGGTAGGGCATGGATAGTGTCATCTAGAGGAAATCTACCTGCATTTTTGTGTTAGGAGGGTGATCTGAGTGACAATCTGGAAAAAAAAATCACCCTTATTACACCCATCTAGAGCTCGAACCTGGACTTCCTCGTCACCAGATAAACCAATTTGGACGAGCTTAGCTTTTATTCCACATGTCCACCAATGCGGCTACATTTTTTTAAAGTTGAAACCTCTTACTAAAAATAATCTGTACATTTGTTAGGTGTGCATAAATGAAAGGTACAAGGGAAAAAGGATGAAAGTCACACTATACGCATTTTCCAGTACAGCAACTTTTATATCTCAAACCCAATAAGAATACAAGCAATTTTTTTTAAATTTAAATAAGACAGAGACCTCTTTTAACCATAATGTAATCTCAAGTGCATTGAAAATGTCTCATTATTGTCTAACAGATGGCAGCACTAACTCAACTTGAGCTAAAATAGGACTTCCCCCTTTTACCCCCGTAACTTTCATATGTGGATGTGTTAGAAATGTAGCGTTACTATATGTAGATTCTCATGTTCCCCTAAAAACAAGAGCAGAACTGAAATGTGGTTACGGGATGATCTCTAAACAAATTAAGAAAATTCTTCAATACCTGATTTGGTCGCTCTGCACAAAGATAAACCATCTCAGCTTTCTCTGCACTCCTCCATTTAAAATAACTTGTTAATTGGAAAGCACTTGTGTCTTTATTGTTAGGTAAAAAAAATCGCGACACAGCACAATATATGTAGGCCTAAAGATTTCATCTTTACATTAATCTTAAAAAGGTGTCCATCCACTAGAAAATAAAAATACGTTTATTCATCTGTTTCTAGTTTGTCATCTCATCTAGCGTGTGAATTAAGCCAAAGGGGCCTAATATTACGTAAGGATTTTTCAAAATGATTTTTTACCTCCCCTTACCCTGCTACCCCCACGTAAAGGATCGTAAGATTTTTCCTTAACCCCTATATCCCTCTCTGTCTTAGGAAATTGTTTACGATTTGGTAAATTATAAATTATTTTAGTTTTGTAGTTATTTTTAAACATAAGGATTGGTAATAAAGCGAGTGATATGCAATTTTATAGTTAATATATTTATTTTTTTGACAAACTTTTTTTCTAGNCATAAGGATTGGTAATGAAGCGAGTGATATGCAAGTTTATAGATAATATATTTATTTTTTGACAAACTTTTTTTCTAAATTTTGTCTTGTTGATTAAAAAAAAATCTTTTGTAAGATGGATTCCACACCTTATCCGTCCCCCTCTTCACACCCCCCCCCTCCCACCTTTCGTAAGAAAATACTGAACTTCCCACTTGCCCACAAAAACCCTTACATAATTTAAGGACCTCCTCTTAGACACCTTTTCCTCTTCCGTAGACTGTTAAATATTTCGGTTATTATTTCAGAGTTATTAAAGTAGCCGAAGAGCTAGTTTTGGACGAGTCTCCTAATTACGGCACAGCCTGTACGGCCTGAGCGTGTTTTGACGTCACTTTTTGGTATGATATCATGTAGAGGGATATTTTTACAAGAGGAGGGGTCAAAGTAAAGATGGATGCGGGGGTAAAGAGGAGGAATGGAAGAGGGCAACATCTAGACATGCGAAATTCCAATGGTTTCTTTTTTTTTTGTGCTGCCCTTCAAATTGGCCGGAATGGTGGAGTCTGGATCTCACAAAAAGAACGTCTCTTTTTTCTCTGTGAGATATTTCTCTCCAGACCAATTTTAAACGTTAATGATGTAAACGATGTTTTAGGTATTAATGATGGTGTTTTGTTTCTTACACAACACTCAGTTCCAAGAAATTGTTTGGATTAAAATGTGTTTATATTGAACTATTTAAAGTTGTAATATAAAAAATTTAAAATTGTTACAGTACAAAAACTTCAATAAATTAAGGTTATATATTTAAAAAAAATTTTTATCACTTATCTGCTTGTTTTTTGTTTAATTTTTTTTTTTCGTTTGTCTACCCATTCGGAGTATCAATATTTAATTGCATTAATGGGGTTGGGATAGTAAAGTAATGAGAAATTGTACCCGCATTAAAGGAAATTAATCCGCAATCACGTGGCTGAAGAAGGGAAAACCATTTTGGGGAGAAAAAAACAGAATTCCAACCCCTACCTTTCCTTCACCAATAAAACAGAGTATATGAGCTTGACATTTAGTCCTTGTGACCATCAGTGTGGCTATAATTACGGTGGGAGTGTAGGGAACGTGAATTAACGCCAGTATTTTAGCATTTTTTCTATAAAAACTTTTTTTGTCAAAATAAATAAAAAATTCTCCAGTAGAATCATAGAGTTTAGTTTTATTCACATGATGATATCAACATTTCTTGAATATCTTTCAAGGGTGTCCTGGGATTTAATGACAACTTTTTCTTTTCGTTTAAAAAGTTTGTCATCTAATGCCGCTATGCTCATGACATATTGAACAACTGTTGATATCACCATGTGAAGAAAATTAAACTCTATGTGTTACCCATGCTGCACCTATGGTGGTTATCTACACGTCTAAAACCTAGCATAAGCGTAATTTACCAACTTCTGATGACCATTGGGCTAATTCACCTTTGGAGAAAAATACCTCATGTGCTAGCCGAGAATCGAACCTGGGACTCTTAGGCAGTGAGGTGTACTGACCACTATACCACGGTGCCGAATGTTAAAATAATATGAAAGTCTAGTATTGTACTAATATATTGTACAAATTATTACAAGCAGACACACATGGGATTTATTTTAGTGTATTAAATATTTTGAGTAATTATGGGGTCACCGATGAAATGGTAGCATTTCAAAAGGGGATTTTTGTTTTGTTTCAACATCCCCCCTGTCATTAGCCGCAATGATCCCCCCCCCCTTCACCACCCTATTCCCCACCGTAATTTTTAAGCGAGTAAATTTTTCAGTGTGACTTGCATAGCCAGGAAAAATGATTGTAATGAAACTTTACGGCTTTGCTGAAACTTTTTGTTTCTCTCTTCTGCGGTCGTTGTGGTGGTAAACCTTGGAGATTAAAACAGTACACACGCTTTGTGAATTGGCAGAAGTGTAAGACCCCTTTCTTCTGTTTTATGGGGCTGCGTTTCTACGATTCTCCTAACGAAGATTTAAAGGTTCTCTTGAGCCTCTTGCGTATTTTTTTTTGTTTTTTTTTGTTGACCTGGATATTTTTACGAACGGACTAATGATAATACAGGGGTAGTTGCAATCACCTGTGCTGCCCTCAACGGAAGGCCCCTTCCCACCTCCCCAGAGGGAAGAAGCGAATGGGGCCAACTGGTTCTCTAACCGCTCAAACATCTTTCTTTTTACAACAAAATGTCTTGCTGCATTTATAACACATGAGCATAAAAGTTAACATATATTTAGACTGATTTTATTTACCCAAATCTTTTAAAAACGGCAAACTTTGTAAATATAAGAAATATAGCCTATAACTAAATGATCAAAGGATAGAAAAAAATATGTTTTATCTATATAGTTTAAATCAACAAAGTACAGAAATTGAATTAATGATATTTTGTCGATAGTACTCCCCCAATATCCTATTACCCCAAGCACCATGAATCCACTGGTTGACACAACTTAAGGGTTCATTTAAATGGTTATAATGATCACTCTTTCCTGCCTATGAAGAAGAGTCACACGACTGACCTTGTACTGGGAGCAAGGGGCAATATTACCATAGACTCACCTTGTATTGAGAGCAAGGAGCAAGATTACCATAGACTCACCTTGTATTGAGAGCAAGGAGCAAGATTACCATAGACTCACCTCGTATTGAGAACAAGGAGCAAGATTACCATAGACTCACCTTGTATTGAGAGCAAGAAGCAATATTACCATAGACTCACCTTGTATTGAGAACAAGGAGCAAGATTACCATAGACTCACCTTGTATTGAGAGCAAGAGGCAGGATTACAATAGACTGACATTAAATTGGCAGCAAGAAGCAGGATTACCATAATCTGTCCTTCTATTGAGGGCATGAGGCAATATTACCAAAGACTGACCTTGTTTTGGGAGCAAGAGGCAGGATTACCATAGTCTGACCTTCTATTGAGGGCATGAGGCAAGATTACCATAGACTTACCTTGAATTGGTAGCAAGAAGCAGGATTACCATAGTCTGACCTTCTATTGAGGGCATGAGGCAAGATTACCATGGTCTGACCTTGCATTGAGAGTAAGGGACAACATCGTAACACGAAACTCTCCTTCCACTTCAAGTAAGGGGTGAAGTCACACTCATTGATCTCACACACAGAATAATGTGAAATGTTGCCGTGAGAGAGAGAGAGAGAGAGCTGGCAAAATGAGCAAAGGGAATAGTTGACCTATCACATTGAACAAAGTGAATGGGATGGTTGTCGAACCACGGATCTGGACACAGAGAACATATTGAATAGTTGATGGCATGTGTAAGAGAGAAATGTGAATGGTTGTGCTACTGACCTGACACAGACAACCAAATTAACGATGATCTTGCGCATAAATTAGAATGAATTATTTCATAACATTTATATCACATAAAAAGCTAAATCATGCTTTTAGTTTGTTTTTTTTAATCTCTAATACTCTTACTTGTAATCAACTATTAAAATGGATTCTTAAGGAAGAGGTTTTTGCAACTACATAATATTTTGTCTTTAAAGAAGCGAGAAACTTTCTTGTGAGGAAATATAATTTTCACACCGTAACCGGTTAGAACTAAAAACCAGCCATGCAGACTTTTTTTTTTTTTCAAAATGTCCTACCACACATTAGGATTATACACATTTAATTCGGTAGCGTGTCTATCTAATGAGTTAAAGGTCCCGGGTTCAATTCCTAGCATGGCCGAAAAATGTAATATTGGTGAAATGTGGGTTTCCCCTTTCGCAATTATCAATTAACGCCCCGGGGCTGGGTGTTTTGTCTTTTACAGATTTAAATGGGTCTATAAGTTGTAAGCTGATATAATTGGTTGGTAGGTTGATATAGTTGGTTCAGAAAGTGCACGTTGAATACTTTAAATAAACTAAAATGAAAATCATACTCATTTAAATACACTAATTGAATAGGAATGAGGAAGGTTAGGTTATGAGGAAATATACCCTAATTTGCATTGATGTAGGGCAGTGCTTTTCAACTTTTTTTTTTCTACTTACAGCACAATGAACATGGCGTTAAAATTGTCAAGGCACACCATGAGTCATTTTAAGGTGATATTTAATCATTAAAATGAGTATTAATATAGTATTTAAAAGTTCATTAGCCAAAATTATATTAAATGACTTATTAGAAAAAATGTTGATCATATATTTAAAAAAACACCCAAACTCTCGCATCACACCTGATGACCCTTTGCGCTACACCAATATGCCACGGTACATTGGTTGAAAAACGCTGAGCTAGAGAGAGAAACCATTTGGGGTAAACCACCCTCATTACACTGAGCCGGGATCCGAACCTTGACCTCTCGGTCACCTGAAAAACAGGCTACTGTAGATGAGCTTAGTATTCAGACTCTAGTGTCCGCCGGTGTGGGTCATGTAAGTTAAAGCCAGGTGTGCTAACCACTATCCCAGCTGTTCCTTAGAGATGGCTTCCTCATCTCATCCTGTCTATATATCATAGTTCATCTAACAGGAACATGTCACTAGGGCTTTGAACCGGCGACCTATTGAACTACACTGTCACACCACCATACCCATCCTTAAACGTAAACCCAAGTATTTGTCCTCTCTTTTCAAATATATATATATATATATATTTACATTACATATCGTCGCTGTGAAATCAAACCGGCATATCTGCAAAATGCATATTTTTCACCTGAGCACTTTAAAGTTTTCGCATAAAAAATGAAATTTTTTGACACCAACAACTCAAAAACTCAATTTTTGCACATATGCCGGATTGATTTAACAGCGACGATATATATATATATGTAATGTAAATAATTTATTATACATATATAAATATTAAATTCATTTATCTTGGCAAATAAAGTAAATCATTTAATATATATAATAAATGATTTACTTTATTTGCCAAGATAAATTAATTTACTTTCTCATATCAAGCGAAAGTTTTGTAATCTTGAAAATTTTTGACCTCAAGATTATTATGAATTTTTACGTTTTATGTGTGTCCAAGCCCAAAAAGTGGATTTTACCATTATGTTCATCCTCATGTATGTCTGTCTGTCCTTGACTACAGATCTGAAACAATTTATGGATTTTTTTCAAACTCTATATTTAAATATTATAAGGAAATACCTAACCCCAGGAAGTTTTTTTTTTTTAATTATTTGACCCTAGCCCTAAAATTAAGGGTAGTTTACTGATGAGTGATTTTTTTAAATTTCAAATTTTCGAAAATGTCTCCAACAATTTTTTTTAATATTGATATGTTGATGTACTCTTCACTGGTCGCATTGTCTAAAGATGTCACCCTCGCACTAGGCTGGACTGATGGTAACTAAGAGATTGGGGGTCATATCCCAGTCTGGTGTGCCAAATATATTTTTAATAAATGTTTTCCACCTTTTCTCCATTCAAATGCTTATACACTTCCTCTCAATTTCCCCTTTTTAATGCCTCAATATTGTAAATATATGGATAGCTTGGACGGACAATAAGACGCGATGCAAAAAAATAAAAAAATACACACAAACTCAATGTACAATTAAGTCTTTATTATTTAAAAAAAAAGAATCATGCGTGATAGAAGCATCGACAAAGGGCCGTAGTACTTATAAAATACACTAATGAAAAAGATGCAAGAAAAAAAATAATGGCACACGCCATTTATAGACAGTCGAAACAACACGGCTACGTTCCTCCTGACAATGGTACGTAATAGACTTCAAACAGATCTTCCAACTCATCAGACCAAATACCAAGCTGTGCGGGACGTCCAATGGCCTGCAGGATATTAATTAGTTTCATTTCCTAATGTTAGTTAGACGTAACAAAGTTAATCTCCCCTCTACCCCCCCTCCCCTCCCCCCATCTTTTCCTTCTCACCTTGGCAGACGAAAACAAGGACACTGTATGTATCTTTACGTATCCGTATGTGTGACCATATTATCTCCGTCCTTTTCCTATTGCTGATGTGGCTCTCTCTTTTTTTTCCTCAAATGTCCACATGTTATGGTCCAAATCTGAGACCAGCATCTCTGACGACTGCGGAGACACACACACACACACACACATACGGTGAGGTCATTCAACTCATACTTCCATCTACACGCAATGTTCCCAAGCTCTTGGGAGGCGTAAAGCAAAACTGTTGAATGGCACTGTGTATACTTAAAAAAACCTCAACTCATAAAAAAATTAATTTACCGCGTCTTACTACCCGTCCAGGCTATCCACATTTAACTATACTAATGAGGTGAGGACTGTACCAGAATTTTCGGGGAGGTAGAGCGAGAAATTATCTAGGAAAATACACTCATTCGGGATTGGAACAAAGACCTCTCCGTCACCAGATAATCAAACAAGACGTTTAGTCCGTATTCCCATTGATATCATAAAACTAGATATATATATTTTTTATAAAACGAAACAAAAAATATTACTCATATTATTGATAAGATCAAATACAGAAGAGGACACTTGACAAATATTTTGCGCGCGATCAATTGACTACAGCGTTCCTAGCAGCATTACCTGATCTAGCGATACTTGTCGTATGAGAGTCAGGTAATTTAAAACACAACTAGCAATAATGACAATAGAGTGGAAATTAGGAAAATAATACAGCCGGAAAATGCATCCTATTGCTCGGGGAGTACATATCGCCTGCTGTCCAGGAATATAAAACGCAGAATATACAAAACAATAGGGCCTAATTTTACCGGTTGTTCTCTATGGGTGTGAAACGTGGTCTCTTACTTTACATGACGAAAATAAATTTAGGGTGTTCAAAAAAAAGGTGCTTTGGAATATGATTAGTCCAAAAAGGGATGAGGTTATTGGGGAGTGGAGGAGGATAAATAATGAGCTACATACCCTTCACTCATCACAAGATATTGTTATAATAATCAAGTATTGTAGATTACGGTGGGCAGAACATGCAGCGCGAATGGGAGAAGTCAAATATACCTCACCTGACAGCTAAATAGGTCACCATATATGATTTTACGTATTCATACGTCAAGTGTGATCTGCAGATGTTATTATTGATAGATATTACAAATACCAAAAATATCACTAATACTATAGTTTAATGTTATCACTTTTGACCTTAAAAAAAATGTATTTATATTTTCTGAAGGACTCTTTCTATAAAAATTTGACTCTAGTGTGCTAACAATTTCTAAAAGGTGGCGTTTTACCTCTGAATGACATATAGGTCCTACTTTCAAATACGACTTTTTTTTAACAAAATTCGGGAATTTAACGTCTATTTTATGAACACTGGCTATATCAACATAAAACTCCAAGAAGCCAGCCTGCAATTAAGCCATACAGACTAAGCGGCCGCCGTCGGTTGGTGAAGAAAGTTCCGACCTCTGAGGATAGAGGGTATTATGTAGTAGGCACAATGAGCACTCCGGCCGTTAGTCTCCCTTTTTTAGAACGGAGCTGGTACTTTTTCATTCGAGTAGCCCTTTATTTTGTTCTCCCGAGGCTGAGTGATATCGTTTCAGACCCACTGCTTCACACAAAATCTGAAAGCGTCGGGGATCGAACCCAGGATTTCTGTATCTGTAGGAACTCTCACCACTAGACCACAGAGGGCAATGGCTATATCAGCATAAGGCTTTCGAATTAATCTTAAAACTAGAACAAACACAACATAAAATTTAACGGCCCAAAACTTATCAATTATAAACTTTAGTCATTCTGGGGATTAAGTCCATAGGTGCGTCTCTCTACTGTCAGGTTTCGAACACAAGGCCACCATGCAAATTGAGAACTCTTATGTAGTGATTGGACAGCCTGAACAGTCAATAAAATTAGTGTTGTGTTTTTAACATGTGAATTTATCTGCCTGGTATGTATGTAGCTTAGGTACATTTACAGATATTTGAGTCAAAGATAAACTTCTAAATTAATAGTTTTCACTGGATATTTATAAAATTTAACACATATTATCTCGATAGAGTCAACGCTAACGAGATGTTTCGTATAGAATCTTGCTAGTGTGGTTCAAATACGACCTCTAATTCAACTTTAATCTAATAGTCCTACATATGACGCGCTAATATGGAGATGATCATGTATGCAGATCGAGCTGTTGTTTTTACAATGATCTTGCTTAGGGATCGGTTTTCTGCGAATTATGTGACAAGTAGGTAAAATCATTATCGCTGAGAACAAATATAGTCCAATTTTATTAGTAAGGGCCTTATCTGACAGAAACGTTACTAAATCAACTTTGACGTATTCATTCGTCAAATCATTATCTACAGCCGTCACTTTTGATGAATATTATCAATATCTATAAAATAACACTAATAAAATACTCCTAGTAAAATTTGATCCATTTTTGCCTCAAAAATATATTTTTTCCCAAACCTTTTAGTTAAATTTGGACTGTACGTAAAACACTATAAAGTGGTTGTTTTTTTTTAGGTATTTAACGTGCACACTCTGAACGGATTGATTATATCAGCACACGACTTATAAACTAGCTTAAATCTAGAACAGACACAACATCCAGCCTCAAGCTGTTAATTCTTCACTGTGAAAGTTGAAACCCACATTTCACTAATGAAAGATTTTTCGACCATATCGTTAATCGAATCCGGAACCCTTAGCTTAGTAGTCAGACACGCTAACAACTGGGCTAAGGTGTAGTACTATTAAGTAACGTCATTGTTTAGGCACGTGTGATCTTTAATTATTTCGAATCATCGGGTTATATATTTTTTTTAAAAAGATCCCAATAATCTGTAAAAAAAAAAGCCATCCCAGTTAAAAATACGTGTAAAAATCACCAAAAAAATCCATACAATTTTTTTTCTCACTCGCTCTCTTTCTTTCTCTTTAAGTAATTTGGTTCCTCCCACCAGTCATCTACATAATCCTCTATTACATCTTGATCCACCTCGTCTCGTCCACATTGTGTGACGTCACGCATGGGGTAAACCATGCCTATTGTTCCCGATATGTGTGTGTCGAACCCAAGATCACACTTGGCGATCCATCCCATCGGCTACCCACGTCCTTTTGAACGATATTTCATGAACGTTCCCAATCCACAGATGAAGATTGTACTGGATGCGTGTGTTTGTATTTACATATGGGCTGTGTGTAAGCGCGGGGTGGGCACAGCACGTGCGTCAGACATTAAACATACATACATGTCCGTCAACCTATTGCATATAGTATACTATTATCATTTTTAGCATTGCGTCTTACTACCTGTTTAGGTTACACGCATATGTACTTTATTATGGATGAGGAAGGCTGAATTTAGTGTACCCGCATTTTTGTGGAGGGAGAGTAGAAAACAATTTTTTTAAACCTTCAATATACCCGACTGGCATTTTAACCCCGATCTTTGGTAGTACAACACAAGAATGACACCTTAGACCATGCGGCTACCGAGGCAGTTAGTATTACTATTCTTCATTATGTATAATTACACACTTATTCACTACTAGAGCATAAATTGCTACTATCTGAAAACTATGCTACGATCCTAAACAATATTTATAGGTATTGCTTCGGTGGCTGCTTGGTCTAAGGCATCCGTCTCGTAATAGACGGTACTGCCTGTGACAGGGAAATCGGGGTTTGAATCCCCGTTGGATGTACTTAGAGTGCTCATTCCTAAATGATTTTCTGTTTTCCTACGCAAATGCAGGTACATTTTCTCTAAATTCAACCTATTCATTCCTAACACATTAATGTAATCAGTGCAAAGGCGTGTAACCCAAAAGATGCTAAAAAAAAAAGTGTGTATCCGCGATAGTAACATGTGTGCCCCTCCAAGCAGGAGTATTTTAATTTGGGTTAATTTTTTTAAATTAATTAAAAATCTCCCGGGTCAACGCCGGGTACTTCATCTAGTTTAGTATATTTGCAGGTAGTTACTATTTAAATTATTAATACTTTTATTTATACAGGCATACGTGGTATGTCATATAGATTTTGATTTATAGTCAAATGGGTTTATTTATCTAGCCAATGTATCCCTAGTTTACCTTATAAGGTAACAAGTTTACCTTGCAATATTCCACTATGATATCGATTAGAAGATAAAGCAACAGTGTAATCCATCAAGGTAAGACTGCTACCTTTCATGGTGAATAGAAGGTAACTTACATCTTTTGAGTGTGATTTGAAAAGAACTCCTAAAATGTATGTTTATGATAGGCCCCCTACAATATTATAGGTACGCCTCACTTTTTAGTACAAACACGTCCGCCCCTACCGCCATTTTACCCGATCGTCCTTTGTTCAAAAGTACAATCTCAGCCGGTTGAAATGAGTTTGATAACGCCTTGGAAGCCCATCTCTCGTTCATAAAACACTACTATTGGTGGCAGTTGTTCAGATGTTGGGTGTAATTTGAAGTGGTATCAATCAGTATTTTATTTTAATGAGTGTTGTTGAGCTATTATATTGTACTGTTGGAAGTATTTGGGACCCCCTACCACTGGGAGCATTACACGCGCAGGGGCCCGAACCTGACCAAGTGATTGACACCCGTCACGATGTTCCGAGATTGTTGCTGCCTCCCCCCCCCCTCCCCCATACACCTCCTCCTAACGCTGGCACTCCGGCACATGTGTGCCTACAATGAATACTTCTCTCGCTACCACAATCACCATAGCATCAGCCTTCTCTCTAGGCTACATCGGTTAATAACCACATTTATCATATTGTCTGGGCAGGGGGGTAAAACGTGTACACGGGACAGAAATGATGACTATCTTTTCCACACTCCTATAGTGTTCCATTGACTATTTTGAAACGTATAGACGTCCCGGTTCAAACCGGAGCTGTGTTTTTATGCATCTAAGAGACTGCCATTATGGGGTGAATATGACATATATCATAAATTTGATTTTCGCTTAGCCCACTTTATTGGTCGAATGGTCTAAGGCGTAATTTTTGAGTCAGACTGTCCTGTTGATGATGAATAATTGGATTTTGAATCCTCGTTGGGTCTACTGAGGGTGATTTTCCTAAATGGTTTCCCACTCTCCTTCCACGCAAATGTCGGTAGATTAACCTCTAAAATGGGTCTTTCCTAATCCCGACCCCATTATATCAAATATGCGTAGTCCCTTAATAGTTATAAAGACGTGATGTTTTAGAAAAATATTCTTCACTAAGAACATCTCTATTTCGGTTAACTGTACAGATTCAATTCCATTGGAGGAGTAGTAAATTTGTTAATTTTCTTTCTAAATGAAAGATGTACCCAGTCCATACGGAGTGCTTATATTTATTGCTTCTTGCCATTTTTATTCCCTCATTATTCCGACGTTACTGATATAATGGTGATTATAATGATGAATAGCAATAAGTTATAACTTTTTTATTTTTGTCACTAATATTGTTTAAATTTGGAGTTGGTTTTCTTCATCGGAAGTAGTATTTAAAAATAGTGGTGATAAGCAAATTAATTTGGAATTAATGAGTTTTTTTTATAGTTGGTAAAATTATTTGTTGATATTCATATTCTTGATTCTAGGCCCTTAAATAAGTTTCAGAGAAAGACCCGAAGTGGGCGGTAAGACTACTAAATGGGAATATCACGTCTTCTAAGAGGATTGTACCTAAACATTATTATAAAACAGTCTTTTATTTGGGAAGCCATACTAGACTGGCACCTTTTACCGCTTTCCCTCCAATGTGAGTCCTAAATTGTTTTTGCAAGCTATGATGTTAAGTTGATCAGTAAAACTTTACTGACTTACTACATAGCATTAGGAACTTGAAAGTTTAGTGCTGCGCTTACAAATGTAAGCTATCTATCTCTATCTTGAGCTACTTTTATCCGATCTCCCTCATGACACTCTATCCATAGCTTGAATTAGTTATATCCAATCTATATTATAGGCACCCTATCCCTGTATTAAGCTAGTTCTATCTAGTCCATCTCATGACACCCTACCCCTATCTTGAGCTACTTTTATCCATTCCACCTTATTGCATTCTAATCCCAATTTGAGCTAGTTTTATTCAGTCCATCTCGTGACACCTTATCCCCTTTCTTGAGCTAGTTTTGTTCGGTCCATCCTATGACACCCTATCCCTAACTTGAGCTAGTTCTATCCAGTCCACCTCATTACATTATTACATTATCTCTTTCAAGTGAATTCTAATGTTATCCTCCCATCTGTGTTTAGGTTTTCTCAACTCTCTATTCTCATTGGTTTGCCAGTCAATATTTTGAGCGTGGTTCTTGGTTCTTGTTTCTTCCATTCGCACTGCACGTCCTTCCCGCCGTAGCCTGCGATATTTTACTACCCATACAATGTCAGGTGATGAGTATAGAGCATGTAGCTCATCGTTGTATAACATCCTCCACTATGCAGTATCGTTATCCCTTTTTTGGACCAATTATTTTAATTGGCACATTTTTTTCAAACACCCTCAATTTATTCTTGTCACGCAAAGTAAAACTTTAAAATTTAAGTTAATAACTGAAGTTTGTTAACATATTTACCTCTTACTATTATTTTGTATGTATTGCATAACTAATATTACGTTTATATCAGAGCACGTATGTATTGCATTAAAACTACTGTGATAACGACTAAAATTTTAGTTAAATTGCTGCGCATCTTCGTTTATCTTACGGTTGAAACATGATAGAACAGTCAAATGGTCAATTTAGTCTGAGTTTAATAACTAGCTCACAGAAGCACTTATATCCAGACTACTTAAATACAAGATTTATGCACATCTCTGTGCGTTTCGTGATATCCTGCATAACGTCGGCTAATCCTGTGATTATTATTAATGGACGTGTAACAGAATTACGAAACGTCATTAAGGATATTCCAAACGTTCTTATTTTACAAAAGTCCAGAACTCGTAGATATAGACTACCCAAGACAGAAACCTACCTTGTGAAAAAACGTTGTAACACGTGTTACAATAAGAAAAAATCAATTTGCAGACGTACTAATATCTAAGCTAATGCCTGACACAGTTTCAGAAAATATGACATGGTTTATGAATAAATATAAAAGTAGTCTTAAAAGCTCTTGAAGTTATCAGATAACAGTCCCACTGTACAATGTTTCAAACAATTATAGGCCTTTCTTTTGGACAAGCGTTTATTTTGTAGTCATTGACCTGAAAGACTTGAATAAAGAACTTACGTCTCCGCGTGATTTCATGTTGTTGTTTTTTTATCCCTAAACTTTTTTGGGGGGGTTGTTTTCTTATTAAAATATGAAGAAGTATTTGGTTTTGGAAAGGTCATTGTATTCGTCGTGTTATGTAAAACAATATGTAAAATTGTAAAATCTACATAGAAAAGAATTTTAATGTTGATTTCATTGTTGGTAGGATGAAAAAAAAAGTTGATTTAAAGGAGGTGAATGACCTTAGCTTAAATATACTTATTAATAAACAATATTATAATATTAGATAGATGGGTCTGTTCCAATGTATGTTGAAGAACGATATCCTTGAGAATGCTAGCTGGGTCTATTTATATATTTTTTAAATTTGTTGAAATTAAGCATAATTTATATTTAAACATTCAGTTAGATAACTTTATTGAAGTGTCAGGGCTCTCAAATCCTTGTACAGATTAAATATTTCTAGTACAACTTAATCTTCATAATTGTCATTGATGTCACTTGAAAGTTATCTAATAATAAAGGCGATCGTTCTATAAGAAAGATCTAAGCTTTTTTTATTTTATTTTTTTGCTTTTTTCGTGACCCTAAGAAGAAAGAAAATATTTTAATCGTTTAAAAAATCGAATGTGATATTTTGATGGATGTTGACGTTTTATGACCCCCCGAACCCGAAACAGTGGTTTTCGCAATGCCATCTATAAGTGTGTGTGTATGTATGTATGTCTGTCTGTCTGTCCACCGGCCTATAGCCCAAACCATTCTACCAATCGGGCTGAAACTTGATGTATTGGGTTTTGATAAGGTTCCCAGGAGGTGTTTTTGGAGTTATCGATCTAACCTGACATTAAGGGTGGTTTGCTTAAGAATGAAAAGACAAATAGGCCTAAAACAAAACGTGTTTTTTCTCAGAATAGGCTATAGTGATTTTAGTTAAAATTTTTATCTCTGCTTATTTTAACACAGTAGAGCATCGATAGTTAGGACGTAAAAAATCCGGATTGATTTATAAAAATAACCACACGAGTATCAATATTAGAGACATGGCTACCAATAAACGCACTTGATCCCTTATTTTTTTTAAATCAACAGACTTAGTAGATTTTTGCCTTATTATATGCTTTCGGAATTTGTGATATTTAGCAAAAACAAACAAATATGTGTAAGTTCGTTGTTTAAAATAAGTGAAAATGTTTCTACATTAACACTGAGTTTTCTTAATCATTCTGTCTATGTTTAATTTCTTATTTTTTTATATAAGTACTGTGTTTTCGAAAATCTGGATAGATCGATAATCCGGACTGTGTAGATCCCCATAAAGTTCTGATTATCAACGCTCTACTATACAAACAAAATAACCTATCGCATTTCCCCGAAAAAAAACCTACTTAGTTGGTACTTTACGTAAGTAGATGTCTCCAAATTTGATATGTCTTCGCAATTTTTGGAGATACTTCATTGGTCTTGCGGTAAAGTGCTCGCCCCAGGACCCGAAGTTCATGGTTTTACTTTATTATTTCGCTAAGCTCTTTGATGAAAAGTACCCTTAAAGTTATTTTCAAGGGAAAATGAGAGTTTCTATTTTGTTAATAATGTTAAAAAATACCTGGATACAAAATGTTATCAAAATCATTAGAGTCGATTTGAAGACAATGAATTGTTCTCTTTTTGACCTTCAGTAAACTACCCTTAATTTTAGGGTAGGATATCCAATTCTCTTTCATTCTTCTGAGGAACCCTATGAAAACTAGATTCCAAATTTCAGCCTGATCGGTAAAACAGTTTCGGCTCTAGTCTGAGATACATACACACAGACAAACATACAGACAGATGGCATCGCAAAAACCACTTTTACGGCTCCATGGGGTCATGAAACGCTGACATTTATCAAAATTTCGAGTTTTTTTTTTCATATTCCAACATTTTTCTCTCCAAGGGGTCGATAGAAAGTAAAAATGGAAAACTATCATAAAAAATAATCCACAATAAATATATTTTATATTATTTTGAAAAAAGTAGGTCTATATAGCTTAACTACTTTCAACTAGTTAATAAACTAAAAAGTTAGATTTTAATTAATGCAATGTGTTTGCATCTTTTCGCCTCATCTCTGGTATTTACTATTGCATCAGTTTTAGGTCTACACTGCATATGCATGTACCTCCACGATCGCATATACTGGGCTTATAAAATTCATAATGTGTGTTCACGACCAGAGAAAAAGACGATCCATAATTAAATTAAAATAAAATAAACAAAGGCAAGAAAGAGAAAAATAAACAAAAATAATATTAACACCTACCTATAGGCTGTGAGTTTCAGAAACTTCATCCAAACGCTAGTTTCAAATTGAATTGTGATGTAGGCTATATACTAAACTTATTCATATTTAATTATATAAACACGAAACTTCAAAGGGTCCCCCATTAGTTGATGATTCGTGTATCTGGAATCGCGAGTTATATTCCTCATCTCTGATCAACAACAACAACAACAAAAGTTATTTGTTCCTGTCTGCTGTAACAGCACGTCGGGGAATAAGTAAGTGTTTAAAAGGTACTAAGGAACTTGGGTCGCTCTTAGAGTTCGGTATGAATTGGAATCAATACATCAATAAAGTGGTATTAATATTAATATCGCTGTTATATTATAACGGAAAGAAATACAAAAATAAAAATGTAGAATTTTCTCTAATCGATAAGGAACTAATGAATGATTATCCCCCTTTTTCTTCCGCGAGTAAGATTAAGAGTGTTGCAAATGATATAGGCATTGACCTTGGGCGCGAAGCCGGGCTGTGTTAGGCCCTTGTTGCTCTCGGGGCCGGTAGAATACCTGTGAAAGCAGATCCCTGGTAAAACTCTATTAATCATGTCACCTCGCTTTCTCATAGGTTTAATCTTTCACCGGCCCGGTAATCCTGAGCTTCTTTCGGGCCCGGTGCATTGGTTTGTCAACCTGCGGGGCGGGGACCCCTGGCGGCACTCGAGATGATGGACATTCTGGTATTCGCATGCTGGACGAATCGGGATGTTTGTTAAATATAGAGGGGGGGGGGGGNCCCCCCTTGATTTTACACCCCCTTCCCACCCGTCACGTAAATAGTCGTATAATTTTCAGTCACCCCCATCCCTCCTCTATATTACTTTTTCTTTACGATTCTGTAAGCTATATTATTTTTATAGTTTGGTTATTTTTAGATTGGTAATAAAATGAGTGATATGAAATTTTATAATAGTTTAACTGAAGTAAGTAAATGATATAATTTATAAGGGAAGTTATATAACTAATACATTTTCTCTGTTAAAAAAATAAATAATTAATATTTTTTCTGACAAAAAAATTGAGTTGGCCTCGTCATAAATATTGATGACAAGCCTTATGTAAGATATATTCTGACCCACCCCACCCCCTCACAAGAAACCGTAAGACAATACTGACTCCCGTATAGCCCCCCTCCAAAAACAAAATTCTTCTGTAGTTTAAGGACGGGCCCTAATCAAAGTCGTTACTTGGTGATTTCAAAGCAATTTTGCAAAGTGGGTTGAATCTTAACTTGATGTACCTAAGCACTCTTAAGTGCTATCATACTTAGACGGCAATGTACGAAATACATGAGTAGTTGACCCTTCAAGGCCTCTAGTTTACTTGCTGATAACACTTCCCCTCTTCCACTGACGAGTATACACA
Source organism: Timema bartmani (assembly GCA_902151455.1). Lineage (NCBI taxonomy): Eukaryota > Metazoa > Arthropoda > Insecta > Phasmatodea > Timematidae > Timema > Timema bartmani. The sequence continues at coordinate 330,280 of CABFWB010000088.1, forward strand.
CTCAGTCTACTATTTGTGCCTAAAAAGTATTGATTTGCATTTCAAAATTAGCTACTTCTAGTTTCCCCATTCTAGACATATGTTTCTACATACTTTTTTAATCAACTTCCCGACAGGAAGATTCCTACAGGACTAAACCAAATAACCTGAGATGTAGGCGATTTTAAAAAAATTTATGTAAATAGTAACACACAATCGTACAAACTTCCTCAAATAGGGTATTAAAGTATGGAACTAAACTTTTAAAATAAGTTATTTGTAAACTAACCTTAAGTGATTTATAGCTATAAAAATAAAAAAAACTTTTCTTATTTGTCATGAAAAACTATTCCTAGATATCCACTTTAGTGTCAATATTAAATGCAATTTTCGAAATACTTAAAAAAAAGTAGTGTGTCATAATCAAACTATCCTTCAATTAATTCATTTTTTAGAAAGAACAAGATCATGTAAAATAGTCTCCAAATAACAATGTTGAGCAAAATCTTTAAATATATTTTTTAATACAATTTTTTTAAGGTCATTCATCAATAGGCTACTATTAAATTATTTTTTAAAGAAAAAATCCGTAAACGTTAAACTAACCTTAAACGAATTTTTACCCAAAAAACAAGTAAAAAGTTTTATTTTTCATGCCAAACATTCCCCAAATATACATTTTAAATGAAATCGTTAGCACGATTTTCGAAAATCACTCGTCAATAAACTGCCCTTAATTTGTGGACTAAAGTCAAAATTTAAATAAAAAAAAAGGACAAAAATACACACTGGATTGGGAAGAGAAAGAACTATAAAATTCACTTATTTTTTGTTTAGGACACAAAAAACGTAAATATTCATCATAATCTCGAGATAGATTTTTTTTCAACATTAACGATAAGGTTTTTGCAATTTTCATAAATTTTTTGTCAATTTCTAAAGGCTTGCAATCAATAATTCATCTAATAACAGCTCATATGTAACATATTTTGATTTCTTGTAGTGTTTCAATTTCACCGCTATCTTAGTAGCCTATCTCTTCGTGTTATACGAACACATATTAACTACGCTGATGGCTTAAGTGCGGGAGAGGTACAATTTAATGTAATCAAGCCCGCATCTGTGTAAAGGCGTAGTAGGAAACAATTTAGGGACCTTACCCCCTAGTAGGGTTAACACCTAGCCAGGAATAAAACCCCTGACCTACCAGTCTGCAGCAAACTAGACTAAATGAGTTTGATACTAATACCACGTGTTTACCGTTAGGGTGGGTGGAATTCTTCTAAGTTCTGAGTAAAACCTAAGTATTGTTTTAACACATGTTGTAAAAACACTATACAATATTTATTTTTTTATTTAGAACATAATTAATAAATAAAGTACAGTCCAATATTCATCAAAAGAGCCTTCTCAATTTGCTAGCTATGTTATTAGATTTGCTTTCACGTAAACATTGTTTGTATTTTCGTAAAGTTTCTTCCTACTGGAATCCTATTATATACAGTCTTATTGTAGGCCTATATAATATGTATGATACTCAAAATGAATGTTGGTTGGATCCTCAACAGATATACCGTGAGTTATAAAACCTAGGCAGCGCTGAAGAGGTGTACTAGGGAAATGACAAGTGAAGTCCTATTGAATTTCTATAAATCGTTTAAGCAACTAATATTTATAATGAACATAAATCAATGTCATTCAAACCTGTTAAAAATGATGATGAATAATAATTAGTTGTAAACATGCTAGTAGCCTGGGTGGATAGTAGTATGCTTTGCAAGTAAAAATCCAACTAATTTGAGACCCTTATTTGTGTTAAAAAATATGTATTTTATTTCGTTAAGTAAAAAATAATTTCTGTATTAAAAGTTGGTAAATAAAATATTCTTTTCGCCTAAAAATGGTATAGAATCAACTTAAACTTAAATAGTATGGTTGGAAAGATTATTGTTAAATTCCCTATTCTTACATTTTAAACAATTATCTTTGGTCCTGCTGACAGGCGCAAACCTAACTGGGAGATGAAGAATAAGAGATTATTGGTCACAATACGAATGCCATTGTAGCCAGATCAAACACATATTTTGTTCCTTCTTTCTTTATTGATAGTCTTCGATTGTGGGTAGCAAATTTTCGGGACTTGAAACTGGTTGGTTATATGATTATTAAATTTAAAATGTAATACAGCCGCTGGCACGTTTATTTATTAAAATTTCAGGGGAAAATAAGCAAACAACAATGAAGTCTCTTATTGTTAATAAAAATGTATATTCTTTATATATCGTCGATTCCTAGTAAGCTTGGCATAAATAACCATTATTTGCAAATTTCGCGAAAAAAGGTTAAATTTTCTTTTACATCACGTTAGTATAATACATTAAAAAATGTTCAAATGAAATACAATAGCATATAGATATTAATTTCAAGCTAAATAAAAGTTCGTAAAAACACGTCTCACGATATAAACTAAGTCTTACGGTGAAAGAGACGTTTTGAAATACCATCAGTTTTCTTTTATGGCCGCCCACGGAAGTGGAGCCTGTTCGCGGGAATATCTCCATCTATCTTCTAGATGTGATGCGGTACCCGATGTGCCGTGTGTCAGACCCCAGGGCGGGGCCGCGATTTGACCCCTTACTTGCGAATAAGAACCTTTCAGACCGGTCTAGTGTCATCGCCCCAACGTTTGATTGGGACGTGTCGAGCTCAATACTGTTTGTTCTGCCCCCTCCACCCCTGTCCCCCCCCCCGTCCTCTACCTCTTCGTGATCTCTCGCGGTACTAGGGGGGGGGGAGGTAGCGCCCCACCCGAAGGTGGACAACATAACCCACCACCAACCTGGCTCCTCAGAATGATGGACTATCTTAAACACGTCTTCAAAGGTCTTTTTCGGGATATATAATATATTTTTTTTTCATCACTGTGTCTCACTACCTGTTTAGGTTCAACGCATATAAGATAATTACTCTAAAGGGGTAGTAATGAGGAAGGAAGCATTTTAGAGATAGTCTAACCGCACTTGCGCGAAAAGAGAGTGGGAGACCATTTATGAAAAACCACCTTCATACCCGACCGGTATTTGAACTCTGATCTCCCCATCTTAAGCAGGCCAGTCTAACACGAGATTGACGCCTTAGACCATTCGGCCACTGAAGCGTGTCTTCACAATAATTGAATTTAGAGGAACACGCATAGTAGCGCGGACAAAGATGTCTAGTCTCATCTAGTCTGGATCACCTTTAACTTGGAGGTCAGGGCACTAGTTCCGGCTAGGTGTATCAAGGTGTTTCCCCCCCTAAATAATTTCCCACTTCTACGCAGATGCTGGTACGTTTCCGTCAAGTTTTACATATTTAGTATATACTTATTGGTGTGGATATGCAAAAATCATGAAAGAGTAGTAGTCCTAGTACGCTTTTCCTCAAAGAAAATGTGGATTAGCCAAAATTTACAAAATATTACTCGAGTTATTAAAGTACAATTTTATTTGGAAGACAATTATCAGACAGTAAGCAAAAAAGTAACTAGATCCACTTTCACTTATTTATACACCAAGTAATGTGATTTACAGCTGTCACTTTTAATATATATTATCAATACCTATGAAATAATACAAATAATATAATAAAATTTTATCAATATTGGCCGCAAAAAAAAAATCTAAGAGTTAGTTTTTACGTGAATCCTACCATAGCGTTCAGCTGTTTAAATTTACACCATCTGAATGGCGTACGCATTCTTACGAGTGTCTTTTAGTTTTAAACAAATGGTTCTTTTTTACCGGCGGATTGGCCAAAGTTTGTACTTTTGCGCGGTTTTTGTCCGGAGAAGAGAGCGATGTGGGTGATTCATGAAACCACATCATTAACTTCTTATTTTCCGTCATTTTCATTTATGTTTGTTTCATTGTACTCATATGTGTGGACATACACATAGTGTTTAGTTCGTCCCTTGAAGAAAAAATTACAGACAACCCACGACGTATACCGGGGATGAAATATAACAATATGGTGTTTTTGTTCCGCAGGTGTCTGCCACGGACCCGGACTGTGGAGTGAACGCGATGGTGAACTATACCCTGGGAGAGAGTTTCGCTAAGTCCCGTCATTTTGAGGTCCGCTCCGGGACTGGCGAGGTGTGCATCTCCGGGGAGCTGGACTTTGAAACCAGGGAAGTGTACGAGTTCCCAGTCATTGCTACCGACAGAGGTGAGAGCTCCCTTTATATATTCATATAAGCTTATTATTATTATTATTATTATTATTATACGTTTTGTCTTACAACAGGTCCATTTATTTTGTCAGTGAACTTAGACCACCAATGCACCCTTTCCTCTACCTACACCTTCAGCTCTCGCAATTTTCTTCTTTCCTTCAAGTCAGCCATTATATGAATCTTCCTTCTTCCTAAGCTCCTCTTTCCCTCACCCTTGCCTTCCAGGACGTCGTATGGAAGACAGTTCCTCCTAAGGATGTGTTTAATCCAGTTTGTTTTGCACCTAAGAATCACATCAAAAAATTGTTCTCTTTTCACTCACTCTTCTCAGGTCTTATTCATATGTCGCCCCCTGTCTGTCCACCTGATCTTATCGAGTTTCCTCCAGAAAAACACTTCAAAGCTTTCCAAATATTTCTTTTCCGTCTTCCTGAGAGTCCAAGTTTCTGCTTCATACAGCACGATGCTTCAAATGTAGCGTTTTCTCAGATCCATTCTCAACTTTCTGGTCAGCAGTAACCTCTTCTTGTTGAAATATTCCTTGGTCATAGCGATCCTTGATCTAATTTCCTTGGTGCAGTAGGCATCCTTTGTCAAAAAAACTTATAATTATATAAACATCAAAAAACTTAGTAAGACTTTCCATAAATTGGCATTCAACTACAGATGAAATAATACATAAATATAAAATTAAAAAGTTCTAGTAGGCATTATATATATTTGAATATCTAATTAGATAATACTTTAGAACGTTTAGCTGTGGCTAATTTTAAGTTATCTCTCTAAAACTGTTGTCAATGACCCCTCACAGCTTACTTCCCATCCCAATCAGTAACTTGACTAAGTTGACCTCTCTGAAGGAACGTTTTGACTGTAACTAGTCCCATTATAAATAAATCTCAAGAATCTAACGTATATTTTTGTAATAAAAAAATTTGTGCTTCCAACTTATTTAGGTTTTAATTTCACTTCCTGGCTTGGACGTGTGTAAAAATGAACATGTGTTGATTTATTTGTGAAAGGTGGCAATTCCCCTCAAATGTTCGACTATCCCGCCATACACGTGGTCGTAATCAACAAGTGGCAATTAAGATAATTAGTATCTGATATATCATCACAAAGATATAGATATTTTATAAACTTCTAAAACAAATAATCATAGCTATGATTTCGCACCAAAATGAGTTATAATGTAATTCCTCAACCTCTTGTCCGAAACGGTGCAAGATTACAGTTCCCTTCATAGTGCTGTGTAGTAAAGACAGAGAACACAACATTTTACAGAATAGGCGCGAGATTGTAGTTCCAGAAACAACATCCCCGGCCTAATTTGACGTCCCACAGAAGAAAACAAACCAATCCTGGCCTTCATTGAGGCGGCGGCACTCATCTCACATAGGTTATGTATCTAGTCACCGAAAGAGGCGTACTAAACATTAAGTGTGTTTGGGGAAATAACGCGCCAAGTGCTAATGTCGTATAAAAAAAAAAAAAAAGTCGTCCATCGTGTTGTAATGTTGTACAATATCTTCTTAACTGGGCATTAGGTTTAACCACCTCCTTTCAGCGACAAGTCAATAAATTGGTTGCTATCTTAGAAGCTGATCCTCAACTGAGCAGATCAGAAAAATACCGCCGCGAATGTTTACAACGTAATTCATTGTTTCGATTCTCACCAAATCATGTGACTAATCACAAGCTAAGAATGAGTGGGGTTTTTTTTTGGTACTGCGTCTTACTACCCGTTTGGGTTATACATGTCAGTACTAATTACGCTAATGTGTAGAAATGAGGAAGGTTAAATTTATAGGAAGTGTCCCTGCATGTACTTGGAGGGAGAGTGGAAAACCCTTGAGAGAACACCACCCTCTGAACAGCCGACTGGGATTCAAGCCTTTATTTTCCCGTTATGGGCAGTGTAGTCTCCTTCAAGAGTGACGCCTTAGACCATGCGGTCACTGAAGTGGGTATGAGTGTAAAAATAAAGGTCTATATTCCAATATCGTCTGAGTACACTGGGTTTTTTCTACACGTAGTTTACCGTTGTGTGTTTTTCCATTCTCTCTCTATGCTAATAGGGGCTAAATTCCTTTAATACACTCTCCTCGTCTTCTACCCCTTATCTTAACCCGTTAATAACCTTTCTTTAAGATTTAAAAAAAGCTTGCTTCATTGGCCGTATAGTCTAAGGCGTCATTTTCGATATAGACTAGATTGCCGATAATTGGAAGATCGGGGCTAGAAAACCAGTTGAGTGCACTGAGGTTAGTTTTTCCTAAATGTTTGATCCTTCTTCTTACTCCATGCCAATGTGGATACACTTTCTTTAAATTCAGCCTTCCTCATCCCTAACACATTAATTTAATTAGTTCAAATGAATATAGCCCGAACGGGTAGTAAGACGCGCTGACAAAGAAAGGACAACATAAACATAATTTCAAAAAGACAGGGGATTTTATATATTTGGACCAATTAAACTCTATTAAGAGGTCCAACTGAATCGTGACATATTTTGTACACCCTTAGGTTTATTTGATGTTTAGAAAATATGCTCCTGTTCCCATGTAATTTCCCCACATCAGGCTATTTGAATAGCTGGACTGATAAATCGCATGTTCATGTGCATCATTCACGTGATGTTTCAAAACTATTTTAATTCTTGGTTTCTAATGAAGTGTTAGAAGGAAACGGTAACAATGTTTTGAGATAATTATAATCAGGAGGCGCCACTTTTAAATGTTGGTCTAGTACTTGTATTAAAATAATAATAATATGGTTAACTAACATAAGAAGATCGTACATAAATATGGTTTGAGGAAAGTCTAGAGTAAGTAGGGATCACTGATTGCATCTAAAAACCTTCACTGTTCCAATATTCACACCCCTTTAACCACCACCCATACCTTCAGGTATTTTTTTATAATACTACAGGGTCATCCGCCTCACTGGTCTAGCGTTCAGAGATCCTGGCTAAATATCCAGAGGTCTCAGGTTAAATCACCGTCGCTTCCAGATTTTTTTTATTTTAATCACTAGGTGTGGGTCGGGTTCAAACTTAGCCTCTTGAGGACAAATGAGAAGCTACACTAGTAAATAAAGTAACAGCTACGGTCTAGAAAACTGAGATTAATGGCCGGAGGGTTCGTTGTGCTGACCATATGACACCTTTATCCGCAAATCTCGGCTCTATCATCGCTATCGGCGGCGACCACTCGGTCAGTCTAGCTCACGTGCTGAATCATGCCATGGAGTTTTATTTTTATTGCCGAGTCTTCTACTGCCTGTTCAAACTATTTGCAATTTACGTAAATGCTATAAAGCTTCGTACAGTAATATAGATAGCTTTGCTGATTATATTAAGTGAGTAAATAAATAAGTTTTATTTGTTTAAATAAAGGTTACCCATTTCTCTGATTGCTTACATGCACTATATTTGTAACAGGTATTTTACTAATTTTGTAATTAAATATATATGATTAATGTATAGCTATGGATTATTATATAACACGCCTTGGGGGCGTAATTAGCTAACGTGCTAGTTTCGTGTTGAGCTAGGCTATCGAAGATGGGGAGATCGAGGTTCGAATCTTGGTCTGGTGAATTGGGGGTGGTTTTTCTTAAATGGTTTTCCACTCTCCCTCCACGCAAATGCAGGTTCATTTCCTTTATATTCAACCTTCCCAATTTCTAACCCATTAGTATAATTAGTACTTAAGCATACAACCCGAATGGGTAGTAAGCCACGGTGCTAAGTATTATTATTGATTATTATATAGTCAGTTTACAACCGTAAGGTTGATCCTGATGTATTTCCGATCCATCTGAATCAGCGTTCGCACTCAGTCAGCCCTTTAGCTGGTTAGTGTCTCCCGCCCACTTCATCTGGGAGAAAGCACGAGCACTAGGGAATTTATAAAAGTGCTGCAGTTTTCACGTTTTTTTTTTCTCAACTGGATTTTTATGAGCAAACGATAAAGAGCTTACAAGTTTTTCCGGAAATATATCTTACATACCTTCAAGGATTTTTTTTACATACCACAATTGACTTGGAACAAACGGTTTTACTTCTCCTCCGGAAGAAGTTGTGTTACGAATTTTCATATATTGGTTTAAAAAAAAAACACTGACCTTAATCGAGTTTGAACCCATGAACATCAGGTACTGAGGCTAGTACTTAGCCTCCCAAGTACACTGAAGTCAATTGAATATTTATTAATTATTCATATTAAATGGATATTTTCATGGTTACTATATTTTATAAAATTAATATATATTTTTTGAAAATAATAGCGATTTTCCTGCGAAAACTTCAAGTGAGGTTTTTCTACAGATTTTATCTGCTCCAAAAACATTAAAAGTGTGTTACAAATACTCTCAATTTAAAGTGGTTTTATTAATTTCTTTAAACCAGACTTTTCCTAATTTAATCATTTTAAAAAAAAAGCATTATTTTTTAACTCTTTTAAATAAATTTTAAGTTTAATTATTTCAAAACAAAATACTGATTATTATATTTTAAATTTTGACCCTTCGTTCATTGAAGTGAAATCTAAAAATGATCTCAACATAAGACGTGTTTATTTTGTTTCATTCCACTCTCTCTCTCTCTTTCACCCCTTCCCTTCTTACATTTTGAAACCGCAAGCCAACTAACAAGCTACGACAGACGAGTTTTGTAGCTTTGTTAGTATGAAACTAGTTATTTATTCTGGGCTAGCAAAGGCACCCAAATGTTCGTCCATCATTATCTATATTATAACGACCAGTCAAAATCTTCCTCGGCGTCTTCTTTTGTCCAGAAGACAATGTTTTGATGTTTGGTTTCCTTGGCGTATTCACCAACTGTTTGGAAATACACGTTTTGTTATTGCTACGCGGCCGATATCAGAAACTTACACTAATTCGAGAGAGCTTTACCCACATAGGTGGGCAGGTGGACAAAGCCATCAGTCTCACCTAATTTGATTTTCTGTGATGGAGATATCAGGGTTCGAACTATGGCCTGGTGTATAGTATAGTCAGGAGATTTTTTCCTAAATGATATCTTGCTCTACCTATATGCAATTTTGGATACATTTCCTCTAAATTATAGCTTTCTCATTCTTACCCCATTAAGTGTCAATATATGAATAGTCCTGAGAAATTCTACCCTTGTATGAGTAAAAAACAGTAGTATGGAAGGTTAAGAAAATAAACCATCATTTTCTTGGATATTAAAATTGTGACCAAAATCACATTTTTAATGGGTAAAATATCAACCCATGTACCTAGCCTGGGCTCAAACTGAAACTACTACCTTTGGGACAGAGCTGAGTACGTCAGTCAAGCTCGCTGCCACTGAACTAACCCTTCCAGCTTAGCTCAAATTGTTCGTGGGGTATTTGACAAGAACTATCTAACCACGCGGATTATATCAACACACGACTTACAAACTAACGTAGCCTAGTGCACTCCACATATAAGTTCTTAATGCCTGTCCCAACAAATACACTATTTTTAATAGGACCACAATATAACATTTTAATATAATTAAGGATGATAATTTTATTTGTTTTTGAAGCTTCAGAACTGACATTCCCACTAGAAGTACTGCAGTGTTAAAATATTTCCCTTCAAGTAGGTGGCACCCTAAAGTGTCACAAGTTTGACTCTCTGTGAGAGTTAATAATGTATCACTATTAAATTAGCTTTGTTTCTTCACTAAGTGGTAATCCGCTTCGGTGGCCGAATGGTCTAAAGCGTTACGCTCGTGTTAGACTGGCCTGATGATGACAGAAAAATCAGGGCTCGAATCCCGGTTGGGTCTACTGAGTGTGGTTTATTCCTAAATAGTTTCCACTCTCCTTCCACGCAAATGTGGGTATACAATCTCTAAAATGCTTCCTTACGCTTTCCTACCTCATTAGAGTAATTATAATATATGTGTATAGCCTGAACAGGGAGTAGACGCGCTGGTTAAGAAAAACTTTGTTGTAAATTAACTGTCTGGAGTCTGGTTGATGTGCTTTCTATGTTAAAGCTAGTACAACTAAAAATAGCTTGTACCTGTATTTTTATACCACGTCTTACTAACCGCCCGAGCATCCCTTATTTAATTGCACCAAACAGGTAGACTAAAGGTAAGGAGTGTAGATGTAGATTTAGGAGAAACCACACTCAATACACTTCGCTGGGATTCAAACCCGGATCGTTTGGTCCCAGGAATACCAAACTAGATGAGTTTGGCGTTTAACCTGCGTGTCCATTGATGCGGACTGTGCAGGTATTAAATGCGAGGGGGGACTCGTTTTATTATTAAAAATATCTGGTTAACTAATTTTATTTATTTTCCCCCTCATTGAATTAGTGCTCATTATCTTTAATTTTATTTGCTTTTAAATTTGACATGTATTTTTAACATGAGGTATTTCATTTCACGTCAACTTATAAACGACTAATTAAACTAACCTATGACAGCAATAAACACACGAACTATAATCAAGGTATACCTTGATTTTCTTACGAATGAACATTCATGGCGAGTACCTTTTAGAAAATACAAACATATTTTTTGCTGTCAACATTGATGATATTTTACTATGTTATTAATGTTTTTTTAATAGGTATTAATAATATCTATCAAGGGTGACAGTTGTAAATCACATGATTTAACGTATGGATACGTGAAACTATCTACGCTGATTTTTTCCCTAGCTGTTAGACATGTCAATTTGTAAGAGAGTTGAGGTATATCTTATCATGCGTGTGAAATAATACATCACGTTGACCACACACCTAGAAAACAGAAGGATTTTTTAATATCTGGATCGAACAGGGAAAACACACATGGACGTTCACAAAAAACTAAAAAACTATTATTTTTTTTAAATTGGGGATATTAATCGCGGGCTTTAAATAGAAGTACCATGCATAGAAAAAAAATCTAACTGAACTAAGCATGCTGATTTGAATACACGTCTTATCTCTTCCCCCCCACCCCCTCCCTTCTGCATATTCTCCTTAAAACACTTAGGTAACAGCTGCATACATTTCCCCCTGATGATCAAATCATCCCGTCCTTAACACCAATGACATAACTTCATATTTTTAAAAATAGAAAATGAAATGTAATTCCTTTATACTCCTCTCAATAGCAGTGGTTTTCAAACTGTGTGCCGTGGCACATTGGCGTGCCGCGAACCATTCTAAGGTGTGCCGTCAAATTTTGATCAACGTGTGAACATATCTCTGTGAATTAAGATTCCCACCTAATGCGAACATCAAATTTAAAAAAAGAAAATGGAGGGGGGGAGGGAGGGACTTAGTTGACTAAAACATAATATGAGTTTCACCTTGCCATTTATACATCCTAATATTACAAAAATAATTAACAAAAAACGTGTTCAAGTTTCACATTAAAATACCAATTGATTAAATAATAATTACATTGTGCTTTATTATTACTATTGCTACTTTAAGAATGGAGATACTAATAATATATAATCTTTCATAACTTAACTAAATTGTACTAATAAAAAGGTATGTGTTTCAAAACTTTTAAAACTAACTTTTTTTTCCCAACTCTTGCTCGCTCTTTAATCACTTCAAGTATGCCTCCAAGGATTCTATTTTTCAAAAATGTACCACTAGCACAAAAACATTAAGAGCCACTGCTCTATTAAGTAAAACAAAACGTAATTCCTTTTGGAAGACCTGAAACACACGGGAATTTGATATTAAGAAAATAGTGGTAGCCCTGAGCAGTAAACGTGCACTGCAAGTAGTAATGAACTTTATTTTTGGCGACAAAACATGGGCACTAACAACTTTAGTCCTACATCCATTTGGTGGAAATTTATCAAACCAATTAAGTTTTCCATTTATGCACTCAACGTGCCCATTCCAAATACACTATTCAGTACAACACCTACAAATTAACACGACGAGGAGATCGGTGTTCGAATCCCGATCGGGAGTATTGAGGGTAACTATTTTATAAAAGGTTTCCCACTCTCCCTTTTCTCAAGTGAGTACATTTCCTTTAACGTTCTACCTTCCTCATAATATCCCATTGACATAATTAATGATACATGTAGCCCAAACGGGTGGTAAGACGCAGTGAAAAATAAAATAATATAATCACTTTGTCTTCGTCCGAGGACATACCTACTTACTTTATGACATCAGAAACTAGAAAGCTAATTGCCGCACTTTCAAAAAAAGTACGCCATTCATCCCTATCTTGAACTAGTTCCATCCATTCCACCTCATTACACCCTATCTCTAGCTTGAGCTAGTTTTATCCATTCTACCTCATTACACCCTATTTCTTTCAGGTCCATTCTAATGTCATCCTCCCATCTGCGTTTATGTCCTCCCAATGTTATCTTCTCATTGCCTTGGCCTAGTACATAGCACCAATAACTACACGCGCAAGTAATGGGGGGGACCACTTATACCAGATTTTTTCTAACCCGGGTTATCCATACATACACCTTTGGAAGTACGCGACTCAATCTCTAAACAACAAAAATCACACTAGTTGTACCTATAGCCTGATTTTATTAGAAAGCCCTTTTAGAAAACACATATTTTTTGTTGCCAACATATACTATATTATTAGTATTATTTTACATAATCAAAAAAGACAGCTTCAGATCACATTACTTGACGTGTAAATACGTGATAGTAGAGCTATCAGCTTTTATAGCTGTCATATAACGGGTTTCATATGAATATCTGGGTATAGCTTGTGTAATTTTGATTTGCCGTTTTTCTATAAATAAACAATAAAATTCTTGTGATTTTCTTCCGGCTGGTCTGTTCCTAGCTATCTACTGTATGCTATGTAAAGTAAAGTCTTGCTATTTACATATTTTAAAGTCATAATGTTTCCTTCTAGGACTGGTGATGATGATGATTATTTTGACATATTGGGCCATTCATTGGGAGTCTGTAATGGTAAAAAGGTTAAGAAACCTTTATTTGATTGATTTAAACAAATAGTATTTGTTCGTCGTGTCTTATAAATTGAGTCCCCCACGGTATGATATTTGACTTGAGGTAACGTTAAGTATTTTGTGAATGTCTTTTCGGGTATTTGTATTTTCTTACGGCGTCTGTGGCCCTCCACAGACTATTGTGGTCTATAGTACAATCCTAATCCTAAGTCCAAAGTAAACCCGCCATTGAAATAATTATTTACCTTTACAAGTGAGTGTGGATGCCTTTTATAATTTAATTGGCTTTGGCAAATAAATCGGGGGNCTATAATTACTTGAAGCTAATCTTTCCTATTTGTCGGTGTATTTTAAATACCATTTTATGAACAGTTTAAAAATGTATCAACATAAACCCTCCATTTAGTTATTGACTTTTACCTAATAAAGCATTTTTCATTATTGCATAGATTAGTCGGTAAAATAACTGTGTCGTTGAAACATGTTTAATAATATCTGTAATTCTAGCTTAGATAAAACAAATTGCGAACATTTACTAGTTAAAACTAGTGTATTTATAATAAATAACTTTACCTATATCGTTGCGCCTGTAGACTAAATATCATATTCATCATTTCTAGTTTGCCGGATACGGAAAGTTTGAATCCCGAATGTGTGTACTGGTGCTGTGTTTTCCTAATGGTTTTTTTATAGCTAGGAAAGTTTGAATCCCGAATGTGTGTACTGGTGCTGTGTTTTCCTAAAGGTTTTTTATAGCTTCTCTACCACGCAAATGTGGGTTTATTTCTTCGATATTCTGCCTTTTTTTTACATAATAAGTATAATTAAAATGTATACATCCCGAAAGGGTAGGACGTGGTGGACATTTTAAAACTATTATATTACTATTTTAGTGAGAGATATAATATGAGAGATATAGTATGATTCGCAAGGTTTACTTTGGTATTTTCAGAGAAAGTATTTATTTATGTGAAGAAATTTGAAACACTTAGATGTCAATTAATTAAAAAGTCGTGTGTTCGAAAAAAAAAAGAGGCTTATGAAGATATTAGTTCCAAAAGGGGATGAGGATAATGAGGTGTGGATGAGGTCACATAATGATGAGTTATATATCCCATACTCATCACAAGACATTGCTAGGATAATCAAGTCTCGTATATTACTGTGCGCAGGACGTGCATCGTGAATGGAAGGATCTAGAACCTTGTTCAGGGTATTGACTGGGAAGAGACCATTGGGAAGACCTAGACGCAGATGGGAAGATAACATTATAATAGACCTGAAAGAGATATGGTTTAATGAGGTGGACTGGATAGAACTAGCTCAAGATAGGGATATGGTTTAATGAGGTGGACCGGATAGAATTAGCTCAAGATATGGCTAGGGTGTAATGAGGTGTAAAGGATATAACTAACTCAAGATAGGAATAGGTTTTTACGAGGTAGACTGGATTGAACTAGCTCCAGATAAGGATAGGGTGTAATAGGGTGGACCTGATAGAATTAGCTAAAGATATGGATAGGTTGTAATGAGGTGGACTGGATAGAACTAGCGAAAGATAGGGATAGGTGGTCTACTGTTCTAAGTGCGGCAATGAGTTCCCAATGCCACAGAGTAAGTGAGTAAGCATTATTTTATAGCCCTGTTGCCATACGCCACAAGTGGTGAATCGGCCATAAAAGTGTGGCGAATTCGAGTTTGACAGCTCTCACAATAAAAGAAGAAATTTCTTGACGGCGTGTGCTAGTTGCAACTTTATTTTTCCTGCATATCATTGGGATAAAATTGAGAAGTATAGTCTACTCGACATGAAGTGGCAGCTGGACCAAAAAAAAAAATTGTCCCAGAAATTTTAATCGTGTTTTTTTCTTATTTCAATGACTTCAGATTGGCATTTAAATACTTGAATAATCCACCCTATTTTGGAATTACAAATTAAAGCAAATAAAATGTTTTTCCTTCTGTCTTTAGACAAACACGGCATCGAAGATGATCTTCTTTCTGGAAAACTTAAAAATTAACAAGAGCTTTTGATTCACAATTATGTGAAAATCTATTCTGACTGATAACGAACGATCTCCAAACTTTGAAATTGGGCATTTAAAAATTATTGTCCATGTTTGGATCCATGTGGGTGTGTGAATCGACGTTCTTTACGATGGTATTCATCAAGTTAAAATACATATCTCGAAATTATTATTATTATTATTATTATTACTACTATCACCGCGTCTTACTACCCGTTTGGGTTATACGCACTTACGCTAATTTGTAATGGTTGGGTGATTGTGAGATGAAATGGACGACCTACAGTTTAACGTGGGATCCGAACCACGGTGGAGGCCTGGAATTCCACACATTCACAAGTTGTGTCGAGATTGTTGATGTCAATTTGTAGGCGGATATAAGATGTTTATTGAGTTCAAATAGCCAATGCTTCTTTCCGCAACTTGTCAGACAAAAGGATTATAAAATTGGCATTAAATCGTCTTATAACATTTTTAATCTGAATTGTTTTCATCATCTGCATCTGAGGCAATTGTAGGCCTAACTGATTGGTCAAAGTGTACATGTTTTGAATAAACTTGTTCTAACAGTGTGTATTGTTTTAAATGGCCGATCGAGCGACCTAACTTCTCCATTTTTACATGATGTGGCGAATTTCAATTCTAATTCGCCACACCTGTAAAATTGAAAAATATGTTGCCCACCTCCTTTTTAAAGTTTCTTTGCTTTGCGCGTCTGTGTGAACAGAGCCGCTTTTTCGACATTAATTTAGTATACTCTTATATTATTCAGCTTTAACTAGCGCAAAAAAAACAAACTTAGTCACGGCCATTGATACTACGATGAGTAGGACGACTCTTATACTGGTGGTGTGAATATCAACATCCTCTTCAGCCAGCAGCGATGGCGTGTGGTCTAAGGCGTTATAATACTTACATTCTATATGACTGCCGATAATGTCCTATCTACAACCAGTCACACCTGTTTGTCGGACGCGTACTCGTAATGCGCACTCGCAAGACGTAGACTAATGTGTTTTCTGCTTAAACAAAGAATATTCATAGTAAAATGACTGTAAACGTAATTTAAACCAATATTACTCCATCATCAAAGTCATATTAAAGTGTATAAACACTAGTTAAATATAATAAAATTAATATATGAAAAAAAATATTAAATTAAATAATTTATAATGCATTACTTTTTACTATACATTTTCATGAACTTTTGTCCTGGACCAAGTAACTAATTGGTTTAGTTGAATACAGTAAAGCACCTACGTATATTTGTTTCTGATTTGCTGAAGGTAAGCCAAAGCAAGTCAACGCAACTATATTAACGCAAGAGATGCACAATGTTCATTTCCTTCCGACAAGCGAGTCCAACATGCGACTGCGCTTGCGCGTGCTATTGTAGACAGACTATATCACGAGTACGAGTCCAACATGCGACTGCGCTTGCGCGTGCTATTGTAGACAGACAATATCACGAATGCGAGTCCAACATGCGATTTAGATTTGAAACCGGACCTCTCCATCCCCGTAAAGTCAAATTTGATTACTTTTACATCTTTTTCTTTTTATGGCCATCAACATTAATATAATATGTTAAATATACTTAACTTATTTTTAACTCTTCAATAAACAAACTAAATATTAAGTTTAAGCGGAATAAAATAGTTCTTAAATATGACATTTTAAACTTAATGTAATGTTAACAGCTACATGGCTTGCGTATGTTTTATCGATATGGACTAGTTAGACACGTATGTATCGACTTATTTTAAAACATGTTGTGTTTCATCAACTGCTCAAATTGTAGTAGCTGTGTTCATAGAACTGGTTAGGCTTTTAATATCACAAATATTATTGATTAACGCTGAAAACACATGGGAAAATGTTTGCTTTCCTTAAGCAAACGCAAAAGGCAAGAGGCAGGGTATTCTAGAGCAGTGGTGCACACCATGGATAGGGGGAGGGGGGCAAATGGTGCATTTTCCTCCCACAAGACTTAACTAATGTTAGCAAAAACTTAAAATATATTAATTTTGAACTATAAGATCGAGCACTGAAGATGTGTTGAATAAATTTAATCTACAGTTTTTTAGTAGAATAGGCAACTACAGTAATTTCAACAGTTTGACAAGCAAAGACCATTCCAATTAGCTTCTAGAGGCATATAATTTTTCAATACATTTCTAAGTGAAGATTACTCCAAATAACATTTAGAGGCATCTAATTTTAAAAGATTTGCCAAGTAAATACCACTCCAAGTAGCTTCTAGAGGCATCTAATTTTTTTTTTAAATTAAATAATGGTCTCTACAAATAACTTCTGGGTAAATCCACATTTTTACTTTTTACTGGAGAGAGTCTTCGGACTCCGCTTTGGGTTGGAGGGCAAACTTCTTTAGTAAAAAACCTTTATTTTGCCAACCACTTCCTTTACCTACTCCCCTCTCCTTCAAAATTTAATTCTGGCTACAATCTTCCCCCTCCTAGTATATTTCTGGGTGCTCCACTGTGCTAGAGTGCAGTGGGTTTGCTCAATCAATGAATATTTGTTTATGGTCTAGTGTTGTTGAAACGCATCTATGTGAAGTAGCCTCATGAAGAGTGCAGTGTGTTGTCAAGGTCTATGAACGTTTAATTATGATATAGTAATGTTTAAACGAATCTATGTGCGGTAGCCTCATAAAGAGTGGTGTTTTGTTGCTAAGTCTATTAAAACTAGGGTTGTGTGTTGTTTATATTAATTAATGTGAAGTAGCCTCGTGAAAAGATACCTAGTATTGCTATGCTTATGGACATTTGACTATAGTTGAGAATGTTGTATAAACGCGTCCATGTGAAGGAACCTCAAGATAAATGAAGTGTGGGATTAGATAGTATATGTACTATATATTTGAGTTTCTACGAGCGTTGTTTAAGGCGAGAGTGTAGGAGACACGAGAAAAGGTAAGTGTTTTTTTGCAGTTTTTATAGCAAAGCTTTTTTTTTCCAAAATAAATCATATGTTGCACCAGTAGAAACATGGACTTAAAGTTTCTTCACATGGTGATATAAACATTCTTGAATATATATTATAAGCATACCGGCATTAGACGAGAAACTTTTCAAATGAAAGGAAAAAGTTGTCATGAAATGTCAGGAGACCCTCGACACATATTCAAGAACTTTGAGGTCACTATGTTAAGAAAATTAAACTCTTATATTTCTACTGGAGCAATATTTGATTTATTTTGGCAAAAAAAAAATAGTTTTGCTATAAAAACTGCTAAATCACTCACCTTTTCTCATGTTTCATACACTCCCACCTTAAATGCATACTCAAAAAGTAGCTTTAAAAATGAAATGAAGTGTGTGGCTTGATCTATTAACATTTTGTTCTCATAGAGTGTTGTTTAAACGCATACATGTGAAACCTCCTCGCGACGAGAGTATAGTGTGTCGCTGGTGCTATAAATCATACGGTTGTCAGACATCGGCTATGGATGGAATCCAGTCGCAAGCGGCAGTCTTTGCGGACGTTCTTTTTTTCGGCGCAACAAGAGAGTGGCGATAGTTAAGATCGTGTCACTGTTGGGTTGACCATATTTTGTGTGGGAGTTGTCACGAAAGATTGTATTCGGTAGCTAGTAGAGAAAAAAAACGGCTAAATAATTATGATGGAAGGGATGGCATATGTGTATTTATAACCTCTATGACAGTCGACCCTTGAAAGAGTCGTAGTTTTATTGGATGCAAATTTATTCCAACTAAATATCACGATTATTGTAGTGCCTTTATTATAGTTTTACCCTTAGCTAGTATAAAAATAGAACGGCTTATTAACAGATTGTCATTTGATCAATTATGTTGGGAGATGTTCCCACTAGGGGCGAGAGTGTAAGGAACGCGAGTTAAGGGCAGTGTTTTTATGCAGTTTTTATAATAAAAAAAATTGTTTTGTCCAAAACAAATAGAATTTTGCTGCTCCAGTAGAAACATAAAGTTTAATTTTCTTCATTTGGTGATATCAAATATTTTTTAATATCTATCACGATCATAGCAGCATTAGATGACAAACTTTTTAAATGGAGAGAAAAAAATTGTCATTAAATTCTAAGACACCCTTGGCAGATATTCAACCACTGTTGAATTCACCGTGTGAAGAAAATTAAACTCCTTTGTTTATACTGAAGAAATATTTTATTTATTTTGAGGAAAAAAACTTTTAATATAAAAACTTCGAAAACACTGCCCTCAAGTAGCGTTCGTTCCCTTACACTCCCACCTTAGCAAAGTTGCCAACTTGGGGATTTCGAAGCTATTTTGCAAAGCGGGTTGCATCTTAACTGGAAACACCTAAGCATCATCAAACTTATACACCAATTTACAACATAGAAAAAAAGGAAAGAAAATGAGTAGTTTATAATGCGAGGTCTCTTGTTTACCTGCTGTTAACACTTCCTCTCTTCCACCTACGAGTTTAAACACTCACTCTCCTACTATTTGTGCCTGGTAAGCATTGAATCAATGTGTCCATATATGTTTTTAATCTACATCGTGGCAGGAAGATTTCTACATCCCATTTTCATGATTAGACCAAATAGCCTGTGTTGTAAATGATTTTAAAAATATACGAAGGCTATAAAAAAATAACTTCAAGATCAAAACAAATAATATTGTAACAATGTAATATTATTTTTATGATTATTGAAAAACCCCTTTCAATATAACTTACCGGGATTCTAACCCTCATCTCACTTTCATTGGCAGTCTAGTATAGCACGAGAATGACGCCTTAGACCTTGCGGCCACCGGAGCAGGTTGTTTCAATGTTATATCTTTAAAACTCACCTAATAAAACTTAAATAAACAAATAAAACTATATATTGACTAACCGTGACGTGACGTCACAGGTAGACAACGTCCTTAAAATCTGGACCTCTGACTCTGCGAAACGACGCTTTTTAGTCTACAGGGGAGAGCACATTGAATGGCCATTTAACCAAGAAAGCAGATACACGACTTTGCTAAAACTAGAAAACTTATCGAAATGGAGTTTTCTCAATTCTTCACTAGAAAACAGTAAAATATAGATCAGTGAATTAGTTTTCTTATTTTTAAATAACTATTTTTTAAATTTTCGTTGAATTTTTTTAAAGAATATGTTAAAATAATTTCACTGGTCTCGATTTCCACTATTTTCTAAAGAATAATACAAAAAAATTGCACCTTGATGTGACTTTTAGCTTGAGCCGTATTACTTAATAAACAAACAAACTCTGTGGCCTGTTTCCGGCCGACAGAACGTAAGCTTCCCATTTAACCATATCCTGAGAAACTTCCCTAACAATCCCAAGTCTGACACCCAACCTCCTTCGAATCTATTTTCAGATTTTCCATTCTAATCTCTTGTCTTGAACAGAGTTGAGCACGACAGTTATGGTGAAGATTCTTTCTAATCTCTTGTCTTGTCTCTGAATAGGACTGAGCACGACAGCTATGGTAACAATCCGTTCTAATCTCTTGTCTTGTCTCTGAATAGGATTGAGCACGACAGCTATGGTTAAGATCAGTTCTTATCACTTGTCTTGTCTCTTAACAGGGGGACTGAGCACGACGGCGATGGTGAATATCCGTAGATCCGTGATAATCTCTTGTCTTGGCTCTGAACAGGACTGAGCATGAAAGCTATGGTTAAGATCATTTCTAATCTCTTGTTTTGTCTCTGAACAGGAGGACTGAGCACGACGGCGATGGTGAAGATCCAACTGACGGACGTTAACGACAACCCACCCGTGTTCTACCCTCGCCAGTACAACGTGTCACTGAGAGAGGGTACCGCTGTCCCCTCCGCCGCGGTGGTTGCCGTGGCCGCCTCCGACCCGGACTCGGGGAGGTACGGCACTCTCAGCTACCGCATCGTGGCGGGGAACGAGGCTGGCATGTTCCGCATTGAGCGTTCCTCCGGGGAGATCTTCGTGTCGAAACCCGCGCAGCTTTCCACCAGGTAGGCCTTCCATCTCACTCAGCTACAGTCCCATTTTCGTAGAGAGGAACTTATCTGACAGAAAAGTTACTAGATTTACTTTCACGTATGCATACATTAAGTTATGAGATCTGCAGTTGTCGCTTATAAAAAATAATAACATGTTATCAATTTTGGCAGAATTTTTTTTATATTTTCTAAAAAGCCCTATGTATGAGAATTGGACTGTACCTACTATATCATAAGGTTTGTTTTTTGTCCAACACATTTACTACCTTTTTGGACTATCTAAACATTTAAACTAATTATGTAATGATGAGTTATAGAAAATGTACACGCATCGGCGTGTAAATAAAGTGGTATAACATTTAAGAAAAAATAACCTCGTAATTCAGGCCGTGATTCGACCCCCGATTTACTCGATAATCCATTCAAATGAATGAGTGACGCCTCAGAGGTTGCAACCGGTGATATTGGTTTTCATGCTATATCTTAATTTAAACAGTTGATAGCCCAGAGGATATGACAACGATGTTAATGATATTAACTTGGGTCCTGCACTTCCGGCACGTGGAATCACTCTCCTTTGTCTGGTTTAAGAGGGTTGAGTTTCAGATCGCTGCTGGATGCACTAAGGATTTTTTCCCCTAAATGGCTAATAGCTCTCCCTTCACGCAAATGTTGGTACATTTCCTTTAAACTATCCCTATCACTGTAAGTATGTGAATATATGGGTGGGTAGTAAGACGTCTGGCTTTATCCTCTAACAATATTGTTTCTCCTAAGACAGTCAGTTTGAAGCCAGTACGTGGAGGAAGTGACGTCACTGTGTGTATTTATGTGTCCTCAGGTCCCGATCGACCTACCACCTGAATGTGTCGGTGACGGATGGTGGTGGGCTGAGAGCGCCTCAAGACGCCGAGGTGTTCCTGAGCGTCGTAGACCCCAGTCAGACGTCACCCGTCTTCGAGAGGACGCGCTACAGCTTCAGCGTGAGGGAGGACGTCAACAAGGGAACTGGCATCGGTGCCGTCAGGGCCACGGTGACGGATTCCGGTAAGTGCTCCCCACGGTCCTCGTATCACCTACAGCGGCAACCACAAAGAGTTTCCATTAGTTTTTGTTTCGATTAGTTAAGAATTAAACGCTATGCGTTTGTATTTTCGTAAGGTGGATCGCAAAGATCGCGAAGCTAGGGCCAGTATTTTTTGTCATTTTACTGATAGCAAAAAAAAAGTTTTTCTTATCTGAGTGGTTCTTCCCAGAATCCTACCAAATAAATGTTTATTATTATTATTATTATTATTAATTATTATTATTATTATTATTATTAATAATAATATTAGCACCGCGTCTTACTACCCATTCGGGCTGTACGCACTTACGCTAATGTGTAACCTGTGCCGGGACCGAGGATTGAACCCCGGACCCCCAGCACAGAAGTTCGACACCTTACCCCTAGACCACCAGGTCATCGAAGTGTATATATATATATATGTGTGTTTTTACAATAATAAATACACACGCAAGTAATCATTTGAACTTAATCATTCAATAATATCCAATGCATAGAATATAAAACACATAAGTACAATTTATTTATTTATTCTTATAATAGAATATTTACCAGGGGCCTTTACATTTACTGAGTTTGTTTGGATCTAAACGTTCTATAATTTTATCTCAGATTTAATTATACAGACATAGTACTGCACAGCTTGATAATTCCCGTACCCACGGCTGAGTGATTTAAAATGTCTATGTCGGGGTGTTAGGGTTCAATCCCAGTGGTCCACGTGATATTAAAGTGCCAAATTGAATAAAATTGTCTAATGACTCACATATTCTTGGTGTTGTTTTTGATTTGAATATGTGCTGTAGAGTCATTCATCCTCGAGTTAAGTAATTTTGTAAGCTAAGTGCTGGTATAGCCATGCTTTTATAAACGTAACCTCAACTCTGGAATGGCTTATTAGAGCTAGGTTTGTAATAGTACTTTTATTCAAGGAGCTGATAATTTATAGGGGAACTTTTTCTCTTTCGTTTTACACCTGTTTCTCTACAAATAATTCTACATTTGTCTTGAAATTAAATTTTATTATCTTATTTTCCTTAAGTTAGACAGTTTAATTATGTTTGAGTACAGTATAGAGCGAACTAAAACGTACGCTAGAAACGTCAAATATATTCACTTAACTAATTATTATTACATCTTTAAACAATAGAAAACCAATCTCTTTCGTTCTCTCACATTGATACTAAAATACCCAATTACAAATGACTTGAAAGTCAAAAGATACCTTATTTAATTAAAGATACGTGTGTATTGTAGACACGAAAGAATGTTGATGGTTGAAATGCTCTATTTTCATTTCGTGCTTCAAGTAGCCAACGTACTTCGCAAACATAGGCTCCAGAAGGTCATTGAAATGGTTTGAGGGGAAAGGGGGTATGCAACTTTTGGAGCTAAGTTTTTGAAAGGGTTTATTCCTTTCATGTATCACCTTTTTTATGTCTTATGATTGGAAGTGCGGTTTAAAAATTACAAACCAAATTTTCGCGATATTATTTTATTTTATTTATGAAAAGTAACAACAGATCAATGAATATATGAATATTACTTTAGTAACATTTTACTTTTATAGCGGTCATATATCACGCTTCTTAGCTTAACTATAGTACCACTATAATATAGAAATAACTATAATTTTTTTTTTACTTTAATCAAATTTCTCTTATCAAAGGAATATACTATTTATGGTTTGTTCTTTTACTATGAATGAGCTACATTAAACAGTCAATGTAAGAAGTCAGTATGATATATTAAGACAAAGATTGTTCATACAGAATTTATTCAAGAAAAGCCTATAAAGAAATTGGCTATATATATATGTATAAAATTAAAATTAAAAACATTAGCATAGCTTTAAGATAATGAAAGTTTAAAACCAAATTTAATTGTTAAAAAAAAGCCATCTGAGAAAATATACATATGTGAGGCAATTAAAATCATGTGATACAATAAAATAAGATAACTAAGGTTATGTTAAACAGTTCGTATAGATATTACTAAGGAAAGACTTATGAGGTTTTTTTAACGTTTTCTAAAATATCAAAATTATCTTGTTAATTTTTGTAACATTAGTATCAAATTAGGGTAGACATATCAGAAAAAACGTTGAAACTCAAATTCATCTTTTAATTTTTCGTTTCTTACTACCCGTTCGGTTTATACGCCTATGAACTAATCACGCCAATGGTGTTAGGGATTAGGAAGGTTATATTTAAATGAAGTGTATCCGCATTTGTGTGGAGGGAGAGTGGAATATCATTTTTTGAAAAACCACCCTAGGTACATCTGACCGAGATTCGAACCTTGATCTTTCAGTCATCAGCAGTTTAGTCTATTACGCGAGTAGCGTGTTAGACCACGTGGCCACCGAAGCGAGTTTTTAAATATTAAAAGTAGGTACAACATAAGTATTAAATAATACCCACTACATGGGCAATATTAGGGAGCGGGGGAGGATTAAAATACTCCCAACCCACACAAAATACAAACTTTGGAGGAGTAGGGGGGGCTCAAGTAGCCCAACTCCCCCAAGGTTCCGGAATCCTTGTTCGCAGAATTCTTTTTACAAACTTTCTTTCCAGCTAAACAAAACACCAAAGTGAATCACACAAAAAGGAATGAAGTGCGCTTAAATTTCGATGATAGAACATGCAATCAAATAGAAAATGGTGAAACGTGGGTATGTGAAATTTAAACATTAGTTCAATATAATCACCAATAGAAAGCACAAATACGATGGTGTGACTGATATGCGGATAGAGTTGCCATTATTTCTAATCATCCCTTCTTTAAAGGTCGGCTATTGGTTGAAAGGGGAGGGAAGACCATCAGAGGAACATCTATAAGGGTTAAGAAACAACTAGCGATTCTGGTGGAAACATATCCGTTTGTTATTAAAAACCATCATTAATTTGTATTCGCTAGGCTGGTGACGTCTTAGTTTCTAGATACCAACACACTCAATGTGGAATGTTGCATTTGTTAAATGTGTTCATTAAGAAGGAACTGTGTATCATAACTGGCTCTCTATTTTATATATCTCTAACTAGACCTCTTAACAACCTCTGTCTACTCTTTTGGTGTCTTCTTTTCTAAAACATTTTAAAATAGAGGGCTGCCATCTGGTTCGTACAGTCTCGTTTGGAAAAAAAACTTGTATATTCTCAAAGTGGCTATTTTTGTTTCTTTTTGCATAATGCACTAATGATATGCGCATTTAATTACGCTAATAAGCTAGGTATTAGGAAGGCATAAATTTAGAGGAAATACATTCACACTAGTATGGCGAGAGAGAGTGGGAAACCATCTTCGAAAAACTACCCTCTTCGGTACCACATGGCTGTGATTCGAAGGTTTGAACTTTGACCTCCCCATTCATGGATGAACTGACATCTCTAGTCCATGTGCTCACCGATGAGAGTAAAATTGGCACTTGAAAACCTTTTTGCAGGAGAGTAATATGCGTGTCGACTGTGATCAGTCACAACACACGCATCGCTTGGCACGTGGGCTAAGGTGTCAACTTCGCCTGTTTTATTTTGTCAGAGATTTGGAGGCTGGTGTTTGAATCCTGTTCAGGTGTATTGGCCTTTCTTTTTTTCCTAAATCTTTTCCCACTCTACCTCCACGCATTCCTTCCTTATTGTGGATAGTCAGGACAGGTGTGATTAGCAGATAGCTCTCGGTAGTTGTTGATGAGGAGGCAAAGGTTCGAATCTTGGCTCAGTGAACTGAGGGTGGTTTTTGACAAGTGAGTAAATAATTAAGTAGATAAATAAGTGGCTGTATTTATAGTACCCAGTCTGTTTTGATACTTGTTTTACCCCATTAAACGTTTCAAAGTTTAACGTTACATTTCTACCTAGCTTTTCCATAGATCTTGGGTCATATCAATTGTTTGTAGACTAATTGGTTCTTTGCATTAAGCTCTTCAAAATACAGTATAATGTTGTGTAGCTCCTAAGTTATCCATAGATCCTGGGTAGCACTAGTTGTTTGTAGATTAATTGGTCACTCCATTCAACTATTTATAGAATAATGTTGCATAGCGCGTAAGTTTTCCATATATCCTGGTTAACACTAGTGGCGACTCCTCTTTGAGTGCGCAAGTGCAAGTGCACCGCTTATAATTTCACACAAAATAGTATTCCATTTTATTTTTATTAAATGGCACTTGATAAATAATCAACATATTTGTTTAGATTGAATTGGTTAAAATTGTCTATGCTCTCGCGCATATAATTTTCTCTACTATACCACCTGTGAGCTTGACTGCTAGCGCTGCCCTTCTGTAGGTGCGTGCAACCATTTGAGCATGCGCAGTGAAACAAAGAGAGGTTGTTGACTAGCTAGTAAGTTTTAAAGCATTCCCTTTAGGATGTGGCTCGGTGCACAACTCGATAGTGAACGTAGATACTTGTTTTGGAATCATGAGTTTGACTAAAGCGTTGCTATATAAAGTATTATTTTATAAAAAACGGCAAAAACTAAAAAATCCTGAATTTACGAAAAAGTTCCACGCATAATTTTAAAAACACATCATTGGCAATATGGTTGTAATGAGAAAAATACATTGTTCTGCTTTCCGTGTCTTCTCTTTAGTGGGGACTTATCTTGGACGAATTTAAGCATGACCGATTTAAATAATTTAAGTGAGCAAGTAAGAAGCATGAAAACTCGTTAAACATGAACAGTTTTTTAGATTTGGCTGAACAGTTTTCCCTTTATTAATTTTATACTGGCTTTATTTTAAAGTATTTAATTACTGTACCTTAACTAAAGCAAAGTATACTATAATATGTAATAATGTAAAATGTTAGCCTAAGTAGAATTATATGTTGATAAGATTAAATAGATAGAGCCTATATAAAAGTGTCTACATCATAGTTAAGAATATTTGGATTTGAGCACAACCTATTTTTTTGGTCACGAGCCGCCACTGGACTCAACACAAGTTACTTGTAGATTAATTGGTCATTGCATTCAACTATTTATAGAATAATGTTGCATAGAGCGTAAATTTTCCATAGATCTTGGGCCCCACTAATTGATTTTAGACCAATTGGTTCTTGGCATTCAACTCTTCCACGAATTGTTTACAGAGCATTTATTTTTCCCTTGACTTTTTGTCACTTGTGGCGGTGTTGCGGTAGAGCCGATCTCACATGGAGGTCATCGCCGGGGAGTTTCGAGTTTTCAGCAACTATTGCAATAAATCGATGTTGATCAAGTGAGGGGCGGGGGCAGTAAATACGTTCACAAAAACAATGGACCTACAATTACTGTTGCATCCCATCCCTCCTGGACTACACAATGCATAGAAATGTATAGCTTGCCGAGATTCAAAACCTGACCTTCGAATCACCTGGAAAACGTTGCCGTTCTTTTGTCTTCTTGTTCATTGGTTTGGGTCAAAATTCATATCTCTTAGTATTTTTTTTTTCTTATTATTTGAGGTATTTATCGTGAACTTTCTGAACCTACAGATTATAGCAGCACACAACATATAGACTAACTTAAATCTAGAACAAACACAAATCAGCTCCCAGCCGTTAAATCATCGTGGTGAAAGAGTAAACAAACCAATATTGCACAAATGATAAAACTCTCAACAAGGCTGGGAATCGAACCCGGAACTCTTAGCTCAGTAAGCAGACATGCTACCGATTGAGTCAGGCTTTTTTTTAGCACCACGTGTTACTACCCCTTCGGGTTATACGCTTATGTACTAATTACGCTAATTGGATAGGTAAGGGGAAGGTTGAATTTAAAGGAAGTATACTCGCATCTGCGTATAGATAGAGTGGGAAACCATTTAGGAAAAACTACCCTCAGTACACCCGACCAAGATTGACCACTACCTCCCCGATCAGTAGTATAGCTTATTGCAAGAATGACGACTTAGACCATGCAGACACCAAATAGGGTCGAGATATTATTAAAGTGTGAGTGTAGATAACGCAATAAAAGACCAGTGGGTTTGCAATTTCTATATTAAAACCATTTTTTTGGCCAAAATAAATCAAATATTTCTTCAGTAGAAAAATAGAGTTTAATTTTCTTCACATGGTATATCAACAATTCTTGAATATATGTCAAGTGTCCTGAAATTTAATATAACTTCTTCTCTTCAGTTAAAAAGTTTCTCATTTAATGCTGCTATGCTCATGACAAATATTCAGCAACTGTTAATAGTGTAGCACAATGTGAAGAGAATTAAATTCTATGTTCATACTAAAGCAATATTTGATTTATTTTGGCCAAAACGAAGTTTTGCTGTAAAAACTGCAAAAACACCTTTTTTTAACGTCCCCTCCAGTTCCACCTTAAAAATGCAACTATAATTCATCACATTAGTTGTTTATTTGAAATGAGGAGTGGAAAGATGAAATTAAAATGACATCAAAATATCAATTATAAAAATAAATGGATTTAATTTGGAAACGGATGTGATTAAAAAAAAACCACCTGTGTGACTTGTTTGAAACACAACCCATTCGACGCCTCCATACAAACAACATGCGCGCGCATCATCATAATCAGAAAAGTGTCTATAAGATGATGAGAGATGAGTGGTCGCCTCCTTTGCTTTTCATTGTGTTGGTTCCTTTGTCTCACCGGGGCGTGGACATTGTACAATCCTCTGTCCCTTCCCCTCTCTCTCTCTCCCCCCTCGTACTTAATTACTTCAAGTGAGCTTGACTGGGGGCCTAGGGCTATCACCTCCCCCCGTCCCACCTCCACCCATCATCCCCCGTTTCTCAAACTACCCCACGGGGTCATGGACGAAACCTTTTTTTTTCTCTCAAGGCAATCCACAACGTCCTTGTAAATGTCTGACCAGAGATTAACAAACATTCGGTAGGGATTTATTTCCGTTCAAATATTCACAGACATATTAAAATAAGGATTTGAATGTCCGTTCAGGAATTCACATACATTCAGTAGGGATTTAAATGTCTGACGGATTCACTATCATCCAGTTGTAATTTGAATGTCTGACCAGAAATAGTGCAAAGATTCAGTGATGATATTAAAGGAGGGGAAAAACTGGTTGCGTGGGTACTATGTCTGCCTCTGATCCAGAAGCTTTGGGTTTGATTCCTATCGACTGTAACTTGAAAGTCGTGTGTTATAAGAGTTTAAGAAGGTGGAAGGGTAAAGCTAATAGTTGTTTCCCATTATTAATCCAATCGAGCACTGGCAAAGTCTTTTTTAGGTTTGGTAATTTAATCTCAGTCAGAATCAGTCGGTGCTGGCACTAGAAGATATTTGCAGGGAAAATCTTTCACACAATATTTACTAAGAGGGATGGCAGTTCTGATTATTTAAAACCCAACATTAAACTATTTTTTTTATTATTAGTTTTTATTATTAACTTTTATTTATTAGCTTCATGTCTTACTATACCTCAGTTTTAGCTTATGTGGTGCTGACTGACAGCTCACAGCTGACTTCTGACGGCTTTGAAAAGCTACCAGACCAAATTATGTATCCCTACGCCGAACCATATGATCTGCAAAAAACATGTCTTTAGCAGTTGTCACTTCTGACAGTCAACATTTAGGTATATACCTAAATGTTGACTGTCAGAAGTCAGCTGTGAACTGTCAGTCAGCACCACATAAGCTAAAACTGAGGTATAGTTACTACCTATCTAGCCTGTACTTATCAAACTAATTGAATAATGGTGATGAAGGTAAAATTTAGAGAAAATATAGTTGCATTTGGGGTAGTGGGAAATCATTTAGAAAAAAACTCACCAAGCGTACACCCGGCTGGGGTTTGAAACCCAACCTCCCCATTACCGACAAACCAGACTATATGAGTTTTACATTTACTGAGTTTAAGGTGGCAATGCAGGGACGCGAGAAAAGTTTTTTTTTGCATTTTTATGACAAATATTTTTTGGCCAAAATAAATAAAATATTTCTCCAGTAGAAACATAGAGTTTAATTTTCTGCACATGTTGTTACCAACAGTTCTTTAGTATCTGTCACGAGCATAGAGACATTAGATGAGAAACATTTTATATGAAGAAAAAAAGTTGTTATTAAATTCCAGTTAACCCTTGAAGATATTCAAGAACTGTTGAGATCACCGTGTGAAGAAAATTAAACACTATGTTTGAAATGAAATAATATTAATTTATTTTGACAAAAAGAATGTTTTTATATAAAACTGCAAAACCATTTACCTTTTCTTCTGCCCTATGAATCTCATACCTTAAACTTACTATAAATGGTAGTCAAATTTTAAATATTAGCTTGATGGCAAGACGGAAAACTTAACACTAGTTCTTGAATTCAATTAAACCCTCTTGTTAAAAAATATTCATGCAAGCATCGGAACTACCTTTTTACTTGGTTGTTCTGTTCCAATTGATAATTAATGGAAATAGATTAAGTGAACTGTAAGAATAATAAAATCCGCTTCAGTTAATGATCTCATTCATGTGATAAAAAGTAAAAATTTAAAAATAAATGAGTTTAACAGAAGTTGGCAGACTTAAAGAAAGATTTGAAAAGAAAAAAAAATGTAGATGTATCGCAAGGTTTTACAGATTTCAAATGATGATATCTAGTAAAGAGGTACACGGTATTTTATTAAGCGAATTTAATTTATTATGTTAACTTGGACAAAGAGAGAGAGAAAAAGGTAGGTTTTGATTTGGTCATATGGAAGTATTTTCTAGACCTGCTGTCACGGTTAAACATTAGCAATGTCCTTCTGGTCTTAATTATTATAGACTGAACTGGTAAGAGGCCCTAGGTAGTAACTGGTCTTGGCTTACAACATGCCAAACGGGATAGATAGAAGACTATACCGTCAATATACCAAAATAGAGACCGGACCAATTAACTGAACGGATTATTAGAAACTTAATCGTTAAGATCAGGCCCGGATCCAAGGGAGGGAAACGGGGGCCCCAGGGCTTTCATTAATCAGGCCCTTCACAAATTGTTGCAACAAAAAAAATCTTCTGGATAATTTTATAAAATTCAACTTTGGTCATTTTTGGACAGAAAATTTATGAAAAAAACAAAAAATATTCTATTTTCAAAGTTTTGACACCTATTTTTTGTTCTTATTAAGATTAACTAAAAATAAACTAAATAAATAATATTATTTTGGTTTTAACCAATATAATTTATTGTGATGGCAATATTTACCTATTTAAATAATATCTTTAATATTGAACTCTTATTATTATAATTTTTTCATAAGAAAAGTTAATGTCAAATCATAGAAAATAAGTTGTTTAATTTTGGGGCCTTCAATTTTTTTACAGCTTTGGGGCTTCCACAGCTCTAAATCTATCTTTGTTTGAGAAACTTTATTCATTAGAGACCAAGTTTGTTATTGATCGGAGATACTTGTAATCAGTAGTGAAAAGTACACACACACAAGCTAGAATTTCTTCTTTATAAAATAAAATTTAATAATTCTACAGATATTCACAGTTTTATAAACGGTGACAAAACTATTGTAACTTAACCGGTCTTAAATTGATGCACAAACAAAATTATGTTTTAGATTATGAATTTTCAAAGGAAAAAAAAACTCTTATTACTTCTATTATTATCTGAGATATAACAATTTAAATATTTCACATAGTATTTTTCTTTGACTTGAAAACTGTATGAATCTCATAATTAGTTCAAAAAACTTTAGAATAGTTTGTAATTGGAGGTAAAAGGTTTATTTATGTTGAATAAATAAAATGGCTGATGATAAAAAAAATTGGTATAAATCACGGCTTTTATCAAGTTGAATGGTAATATTTTTTTTCAAATCTAGATTAATTATATGGGGGGGAGGGGGAGGTAGTCAATTTTTGTATATTACAACTT
Organism: Timema bartmani; assembly: GCA_902151455.1. Taxonomy (NCBI): domain Eukaryota; kingdom Metazoa; phylum Arthropoda; class Insecta; order Phasmatodea; family Timematidae; genus Timema; species Timema bartmani. Next base: position 362,322 of record CABFWB010000088.1, read on the forward strand.
ACTTCCTAACTCCATTGGTAATTTATTATTGATAAACTTTATGATCTTCTACATCCCTGGCCGAGTGGATAAAGGCATAAGTCCTGTTTAGTTTGGTTTAGCTGGTGATGGAGAAGTTGAAATTTGATTCCCAGTCGTGTCGATTTAATTACATATTCCCTTAATCGTTTTCCCACTCTTTTTTCACACAAATTCGTGTACACTTCCTCTAGGAATTCCTCATTCATTTAGTGTGCGGAAGCCTAGGTGGGTGGTAAAATGTGGTGTACCAAAAAAAACTAATTTACTTGACGTAATATTGGTGGATTGTTAATTTTCTCTAATTAATATGCGCATGCATATAAATGAGTCTATTTTTAAAAACTGACCCGTGTCCGGTAAACACATGCTTATGTCTCTGCGACATTATTTTAAAAGTTGAAACTATGTGGTGTCCACCTTCACTCGAAGAAGGAGTGTGGCTAAGGATGGTGAAATGGGGTAGGAGGGGGAAGGCTTACTTGGAGGTCATGGGTCAGTGCTACGCTCTGCCGTGAAACTGGAGAGAGAGAGAGTGTATGAGAGGGGGGCAGGGGTATTGGAATGTCAAACGTGTCGGTACCAGGGAGCAAAAAAAAATGAGCTTATTAAAACTCTTGTTTGCTGTGTTTAGTATAAAATCTCATAATTAGTTCAAAAAACTTTAGAATAGTTTGTAATTGGAGGTAAAAGGTTTATTTATGTTGAATAAATAAAATGGCTGATGATAAAAAAAATTGGTATAAATCACGGCTTTTATCAAGTTGAATGGTAATATTTTTTTTCAAATCTAGATTAATTATATGGGGGGGAGGGGGAGGTAGTCAATTTTTGTATATTACAACTTACTTCCTAACTCCATTGGTAATTTATTATTGATAAACTTTATGATCTTCTACATCCCTGGCCGAGTGGATAAAGGCATAAGTCCTGTTTAGTTTGGTTTAGCTGGTGATGGAGAAGTTGAAATTTGATTCCCAGTCGTGTCGATTTAATTACATATTCCCTTAATCGTTTTCCCACTCTTTTTTCACACAAATTCGTGTACACTTCCTCTAGGAATTCCTCATTCATTTAGTGTGCGGAAGCCTAGGTGGGTGGTAAAATGTGGTGTACCAAAAAAAACTAATTTACTTGACGTAATATTGGTGGATTGTTAATTTTCTCTAATTAATATGCGCATGCATATAAATGAGTCTATTTTTAAAAACTGACCCGTGTCCGGTAAACACATGCTTATGTCTCTGCGACATTATTTTAAAAGTTGAAACTATGTGGTGTCCACCTTCACTCGAAGAAGGAGTGTGGCTAAGGATGGTGAAATGGGGTAGGAGGGGGAAGGCTTACTTGGAGGTCATGGGTCAGTGCTACGCTCTGCCGTGAAACTGGAGAGAGAGAGAGTGTATGAGAGGGGGGCAGGGGTATTGGAATGTCAAACGTGTCGGTACCAGGGAGCAAAAAAAAATGAGCTTATTAAAACTCTTGTTTGCTGTGTTTAGTATAAGGGGGGGGCAGGGGTATTGGAATGTCAAACGTGTCGGTACCAGGGAGCAAAAAAAAAATGAGCTTATTAAAACTCTTGTTTGCTGTGTTTAGTATAAGGCCTTGCTGTATAGTCTGTAAATGGTAAAAAGTGACACAGTCTTGTTTTCAATATACCTATTAAGACTTAATAATAAAGGTTCATAATCATTCCATCTTTTATCGCACAAGAACAATTAGTGTAGTGTTGTGTAGGTACTGTATATAAATAATACTTCATTATTACTACTAGCACATTAATACTACTAGTATTATATTTTTATTCTTCTTAAGTCAACAACCAGAAGGCTGGTTTGATGAGATTTCTATCCATCCGGTGCTGGGGAGCCCTTCGGCTGGTTAGTGAAGTGGTTCCCCGTTGCCTTCCACTCTGACATTCTATGGGCGAGAGCGAAATAGCCTACCAATATCTTTTTACATTCCTTCCATGGTTCTTTTACCCGCCACAATTGACATAGGATCAACGGCTTCCCTTCCGAAGGAAATTATGCTACGGAGTTTTGTCGCTCAAAAAAAAATCCGTTGACTTCATTTGGGTATGAAACCACGAACCATGGGTCATGAGGGGAGCACTTTACCCTAATACCACCTAGGTCGACATAGTATCATATTAGTACTATAAATATAATACTATATAATACAATCGTACAACACTTCTGGTCGAACTAGCGCATTATTATTTATAATTAAAGCTGTCAGGATTTCTGATTTTTCTCGATTTCGATTCTTCACCATTTTCATTTTGAATAATTTTCCATGCATCCATCCTCACATTAAAATGTATTACTTATTTATTAATAGTACCATAATGTGGTTTAGTAAAATCCTAAAAAAGTGTAGAGGGTTAAAAACTTACTTAAAACTGTTATTCTTGATTTGCGTAGAAGATCACAAGTAATGTTGAATACATTTTAAAAACCACCAGTATTGAAGTGAAACGACAAAACTAATAAATGGGCACAGTAAAGTATTTTTTCTGGCATATTATGTTTTAAAAAGGCAAAGCAAGATGACGGATTCTACTTCATAAAATTACTTATAGGCCTAGTTATGTCGTTAATTATTATCAAAATCGACCTAATTGACCATTATTCGCATATAAAATGCAAAAGCATTGAGATTTCGAGATACTTCTTTTTACGAACTTTCACTAGCGCAATAAGAAGAATATCAAGATATTAAAAAAAGTTATTTGTAGCATTTTTAGATGTATTTTACACACGCGAAATTACGATGTGTTTATTGAAAGCGTTATTTTGTACAAACACCAGTGGTCGAGAGGTCTTTGTCGTCCAACTCACAATATAATGGATTGATTACAGAGATAATCAGGTTTGAATCTAAGCCAATAGCATTATTAGAGGATATTTTTTCCAAATTTTATTTATCACATAGATTTTCCCGTTTTCTCTACACGTTTATTCGAACACTCTTCTCAAATACCCTTCCCATCTCAACCCCATAGATTAGGTCATTAATCATTACCAATATCCTCATCTAGTAATTAAGACAAAAAGCATTATTTTATGCCTATGCAGGCAAAATATTCTCAGATTAGGGGCAATTAGGTTAGTTGTATCTTTTGACATGTTTTATTATTATCATCTTTATTATTATTATTATTACGTCTTACTACCCGTTCGGGTTATACGCACTTACGCTAATGTGTAATAGTAGGGTGATTGTGAGATGAAATGGAGGACCTACAGTTTAACGTGGGATCCGAACCACGGTGGAGGCCTGGCATTCCACACATTCACAAGTTGTGATTAATACACTTCTTGTCAGAGGTGAAAGAAGGGTTTGTCAACTAGATAAATCTGTGGCTGGACCGAGGATTGAACCACGGCCCCCAACACAGAACTCCGATACAATAGGCCACCTGGTCACCATCATGTTTTAAAACCTTAAATAATAGGTTCTAATGTTCATTTTATTACTCCACTTCTAAGTCACGTTTAATTTTTTTTATTCTACTTTTATATTTTACATGATTTGGCTTGTATGTGTAAGGGTGGGGAGCTAGTATTTTAGTTCTTCAACGTGCTGTTTGAACTCTTTTTGTCTACTTATATATAAGTGTACCCACATTTGCATGGAGGGTGAGTGTAAAACAATTTTTGAAAATGCCAATTAGTACAACCAACCAAGATTCGAACCTCGATCTCCCCATCTTCGGCATTCTAGTATATCGCGAGAGTAGCACCTTAGAGCATATGACCACCGAAGTGGGTAGCAACATTAAAAATATAATAAAATATTATCAACATTGACCACAAAAAAATATGTATCTTCTAAAAGGCTTTCCATATGCCCATTCTTAAGAAAATCAAAGTACTGTATATATAGAGAGCTTTCTTCCCATCGCTACACAAGTCCTCCTACCACACCGAACACAATTGTCAGTCGCATGAACCTAGTGTTCCCGGTTGGTGTCGAATTGCCAGACACCAATTAACTATATTAATGGGCCGAGTGTAATGGCGACCCTCCTTTCCATTCGGCGCGCGCATCAAGATGTCATCTTCTCTCTCCCTCTTCTACGTTCCTCTCGATCTTTTTCTTGAAGAATCTTTCACTGGTTCATTTTCACCTCTTAAGATTTTTACTTTCTCTCGACACCTTGAAGATAAAGTATTGTGATCGTCAAAAAAACCTAACTCAAGATTTTGATTACTGTCGACGTTTCATATTATCCTGAAAAAAAAAAAGTTGTTTTTTGCAATGCCGTCTGTCTGTACCTCTGGCTATAGCCGAAACTATTTTACCGATTGGGGTCAAACTTAGTATTTGGAGTTTTCATAAGGCCCCCCAGATATATTTTTGGCAATAGATATCCAACCATAAATTTAAGGGTTGTTAACTGAAGGACAAAAAGAGAAAAAAGAGATTTTCTCAAAATTCGCTTAAACGATTTTGATTAAATTTTATATCAATACACTGTTTATCACTATAAACAAGATGGCAACTCTCATTTTCTTATAAAAGATTACTTTGAGGCTACTTTACCTAAGGGAAATTTTCCAATTTTCATAATTTCTTCGCAACTATTTGAGATATGAAATAACTCATAATTGTAAAATTGTAATACTATTAAAGATATAAATATTTTATTTGAAATATATTTTTACTAAATCAATAATTTCTGAGCTATAAGCAATATATATATATATATATATATATACTTTTTAATTAGGTCTTTGAAAATGAATTTGATTCTTATGCTCTTTGGTGGACAAAGATGTTTCTCTTTGCTCAATTTTTCTGTAACAGTGCTCCTAGTCCCTAATGCCATGTAACAGTGTATATTGTTTCATTTATGATCTTTGGTGTAGTGTTTCTACAACAATGTATATAACTATTTTGTTTCACAAATCTCAAAGAGTCTTTTTTTAAGTAATTGTCTATTTTAAGATAAAAGCGAGAGAAAGAAAGTCTGTACGATGCATTAAACAATATATTTTGTTTTCAACTAGCAACAATCTAGATATAACACATTCATTGATAGCTGTATTTGCTTGTCGTTTCAATGTTTCTAAAACTCCTTTTATCCGTATTGGTGGTTGCATGGATAAATATCGTCACTCTCGTGGTGGGGAAGTTGGGGTTCGAGTCCCGGTTGGGTGTACTGAGGCTTTCCCCCTCCTCCCCATAAATGGTTTCCTACTCTTGCTTCACGCAAATACGACTACATTTCCTCTACAAATCTATCTTGGAAAGGACCACATCCTTATTCCATTAGAATAAATTAATGTGTGTGTGTGTGTATCCCGGAAGGGCTATAAGACTCGGGGAAAAACCAATAATAGTGTTTTTATTTTGTTTGAGGTATTTGTGGTGCCTTTTCTAAAACGACTTTATATTGTAAACAACCTATAAACTAACTTGAATTTAGAACACACACAACACCCAAACCCCGCTCATTAATTCATCAATCATCATTATTAAAGGGAAAACCCCAATTTCTCAAGTTTTTTTTATCACCGCGTTTTACTACCTGTTAAGGATATACGCATATGTA
>CABFWB010000088.1:370337-402443 GCA_902151455.1 Timema bartmani
CACTTTTTTTTTTTAATTATAAACCTTAAATCTAAGATTTTTAATTCTCTAGAGATATTTTGATAATACTTTCACCCGTAGTTCGGAGTAATTCATATTTTGTAACAACAGACAACTTGTTGAATAATGCGGTATTTCTGGACATTTGCAAAGCTTATTGGCGCTCCGGTATGCGGGCCCCTTAGATGTTTCTTCCTCCCTTTCCCATCTTCGTCAAAACCCGTTAGCTCGCTCTCTTTCACAATACTGTAGATATTAAATGGGCAAAGCACAACAAAAAAATATCTAATGATGTACTTAGATCCAACCCTGAATCATCTTCTGCTCTATCAACCCAGATTCATAACCACAAATGTGGGCTACACGCTATATTTATACTGATTAAAAAGAAGTTGGAAATACCAGTGATCTTTTTTTATTAATCATATGTAGGCTATTACTATCATATCTTTATTTATGCTCCTTACCCAAGGGCCATGTTTCCATACTTAAATCGTCAGAGAAACTTGTAACGAAATAATTGTCACAAAATATCACAAAATAACCAGCTAGGGAACCAGCTAAGAAAATATTCGACACGCATTCACTCTCTCATTCCTTTTATCCTTGTATTGTGAATATTTATTTACCAAAAATAATCTATTCCAGAAAATGGTTGATGCATTTATAAATTAAACATTTATTAATTAGGTTATCAATCTTGTAATTGGTTTGATACAGCTTTGCACTTTTGCCTACCTTGGGCCAACTTTTTTTTTACATCTTTATAACGTCTTCTGGCAACATCGTTCGCCATCTGATTCATGTATTCCAACCTTGGTCTCTCTTTTGAATTTCTCCTGCATCTCCTTTTATATTTATTATCATCGTCAAACTTTCATGTCTCAATAATTGTCCTATCATGTTAACTTTTCTTTGTTGTATACCATTCCAAAGTTTTCTTTCTTAAGTTACTTTTCTTAGCACTTCTATATTTGATACCGTCTCCATCTAATATATTTTTAACATTATTTTGTAGCACCATCCTTCTAATCTTTTCCTTTCACTTGCACCAATAGTACATGTTTTGTATCCATGAAACGCAGCGCTCCAAACATATACCTTTAGGAACCGTTATATTAAACGTTCAGAATGTATTTTGTAACAATTTGCATTTCTTGTAATATTTTGTTTTACTTTTTTTTTAATGACGGTCCATATTACTAACGTAGATTAACTTGTAACACATCTGCGCATGCATCTTGTCTTAAATATCGTTAAAAAATATGGCCTACGTCACTACCAAATTAAGCACAAGTTTCCTTGAAAGTTAGTTGTTTTACTAATAGTAATACTGAGCTCATTTCTGAATTAAGTCCAGAACTTGGCCCATATATACGGGCAGGCCCAGAATTAAGAGGCAGCGAAAGGGGCAAATGTCCCAGAGGCTACACAGCTCCTAAGGTGGGGGGTGGGGGATGGGGGGCCACGAACTTATTATAAACATATATGAGTAAAATAAAAATAAATAGTTTTGTAGATTTTTTGTCATTATAACTAAAAACAAACGATATGCGAGTATATTTCTTGTTTTAATCTTATATATTTTTTATTGTGATTACAATAGATCCTTATTTAAATAATAGCTTTAACATTGAGCTTTTAACAGTTATTTTTTAAATAATAATATATCACAATGTTGAAACGTGAGGGGGAAAAAAATACTTGTCTAATTTTAGAAGATCCCATTTTTTCCATCCCTGGGGCCTCCGCAGATATAAATCCGGCCTATATACAGGGCATTGGATACTTGTGGATTTCTTGTCTCAATAACATTTTTGGATATCTCACTCAGTAGTGGATTGGCACGCGTTTCCCACATAGCTCTCATGGTTAGATTAGTGGAGGTTGAATTGTCATGTGTATGGGCGATGACAGGCGTGTGCCCAAAAGTTTAGTTAGAACACTTGAAGATACAAGACCACTTTTATAGGCCGTGACGTCAATGTTAGGATAATATGTAAATTGATTTGAAGGAGGTTGGTATGTCAGTCTAGGAATTGGTTGGAAGTTTCTCAATATATTGTTGGATGGCGATCTTATGTTCTGACGGTCATGAACTTTCGAATTACTCAGAGTTAAGAGTTCCAGAGAGTTAGCTAGCCATATAGTTTGGTAAGAATCAGGTGTATATTTAAGCACCTCAAGGCAATTTTATGGAGGATACAATTGTTTGTATAGAGTTTACTTTTCTTTATTAAATTAATTTAATTTACACTAGGAGCTTTTTTATTGGTAATATATTAATTTTTATATTAATAAACAAGTTTTTAATCCTTTTTATGGCAGACTGATGCTAATACTATACAACTTAACAAAACCAAACCTTCAGTTTGTAGGTGCATGAAAAGTTAGGTATTTTAAGGTTGGACTAGCTTTTTATAAAAATATATTTATCTTAATCAGCTTAAGTAAGAGTGGCTTAGGTGCAAATTGACTAAACTAATCTTATTTTTAGTAAATAAATTACATTTCTTTAAGTACTATGTTTTTTGTGAGTACTGTAGGGTTTTTCGGTATCAATGTCTCCTAGTTTGATCCTTTAACAACTTTAACCCTAACGTCTGTTAAGTTTTACACCCTGTAAAAAGCCACGTACAATTTTCCATGGCTGACAATTGGATTGGGCAGATAAATACCAACGCTATCCAAGGTTTGACATTATGACTTATTAATAGTCATTGAGAATGTTAGTTTAATTGGGAACAGCCTCCAGCTCAAATTAATAGGGATGTCAGGCTCTACAAGGGCCAAATCTATTTTTGGTATGAAACACACATTCCCTTGAGACGAACCCGTTAAAATTTTTGCGTAGGTTGGATTTGCCTCCAATTTTGTCCCTGCAGGGAACGTCCCATTACGTAGGTCCTGTTTAATACTATACACACACAAACCAACAATCAAATATTAGTTTTATTTATAAGGTTATGCCATTTGTTAATCTGCGGTGTAAGCTGTCTTTTAATTAAAGTAGTAATCGGTTTATGTGAATACATATCTATGCTATGTAGATGTAAGCTTAGATAAAATAAATATGTTAACGCTAGCTGTAAAATGTTCACTGTCCAAAGAAACAATCTTTGTTAACTAATATAAATACAAATCAACTAAACCATAAACACACTGCAATGTAAAGAGAATGGTAGCACCACTAGGAAAAATTTGATTAAGTCATTGCTTACGTCATCCGGTACTCAGCAGTTAAATATGTTTGGCTGTCTTCGAATTAAATTATATTTTTTTACTAAGTAGAGTGATGACGTTAATTGGACATTGGTTTGGATTTTAAAGGTATATTTAATACTTAAAGTTCCAAAATGTGAACTGATTTATAACAAATATTAAATTAGTCTGTTTTCTATATACAAATATGTGTATAACGCAATCGCGTGTGTACTGAGTGACGTCGCAAGCTCAGCCAATCAGTCAATAGTCAATCGCTACCTCCTATTCTCTTTATATTAGGTCACTGTATTAAAATCTGCCATTATTATTTTCTCTTCGGATTTGAGATTGGAAATTTATATTCTAGGTTCTTTTTGCTTTTGAAATGCAAATAACATGTCGACGAATTAAACTTATTAAATAAATCACATTAAAAAAAAAATGTTGATCAATTTTTAAGTTTGAAAAATTTGCGCACCTCTTGAGTAGCTTTTCTAGACAATTTCTTCAAATTTCAGCTTTTTTTCTCATTGAAAAATACTAAAAATTCTATGTACAAATATAAATACAAATATACATACACCATTAGACTTTTATGAATATAGATAACTATGTGTTTAGCCTGTATATATATATATATATATATATATATATATTAACTTTCATATGTGAATATATATTCTTAAATTTAAATATATTATTAATCATAAAATGGTATCCTAATGTGAATAGAATCTTAAAAATATGTATTTGTATATAGGTGTCATGTTTTTCAAAATATTCAGTTGCTTAGATCATCCGTCAAAGACTAGTATATACAAGTATGCAACAGTAATGTATTGTCCTAATAAAACAATGTGACCACGATTACCCTTATGGACTTACATGGCTGTTGCTCAATGTCATGGAGGTGTCGGAGTGGCTTGATGACCAATCGGGTAATTAGTTTGGAACACAGGGCGTCCGAGCGATGTTGCCACGTGCAGCAACGCGGTGGACCGCGTTCGCTGACACTTGGCACCACTGCGTGTGTGTGTTTGTGTCGTATAGCTTTACATGTAGAGGTAGGAAATTCCTTTGATACGATCCGAGAGTGGATTGTTTTTACTTCTAGTAAAATAATGGAAATAAAACTATAAGTACACCTATAGCAACAAAAAAAAGTATCTATTATAACTTATTGCCATTTTTAAATTTGATTGGTTTCTTGTGTTTAGATTAATAACATAATGATTTAAGCTTTGAGCGTTTGCCCTCACCTAGATGTGAATGTAGAACTTTCCTCGAAGAATTGAAAATCACAATGATTTTTTTAAATTGTATTTGTTTACTCTCGATTCAAGGAAGTAGTCATACGTAACATACATCCTAAGAAGGAATATATGGCATAGATTGGACCTCGGTTAGTTTAATTAATACTAAGTTTTTAGCATTTGAAAGATACGCTACTAGGGAAAAGGGGTAGACTAAAGACACATTCCACACATTTTCCAGGACATCAACTTTTATATCTCAAACCTCATAAGGACACAAATACTTTTTTTTTTAAATAAATTTAAATATAACTGATATCTCTTTTAACCATGATCAAAAGTACATTAAAATATCTCGTGACTATCTAACAGATGGCTGCACTAATTAAATTTTAGTTAAAATTGGATTTACTTCTCTTTTCTTTGTAGCCTTCGTTCCTGAAACGCTTTCAAAAAGTGTTTTATACATCCAAGCTCGCTACCCTTTAATAAAACTTAGTTGCAAGTACATACAAATATGCTTAACCTTAAATATTAAACATATACATATGTAAATACATGAATGCGCAGTAGTTTAAATGGCTAATACAGTCCAATTTTCACTAGAAGGGCCTTTTAGAAAACCTAAACATTTTTTTTTCTGGTAAAATTGGTAATATGTTATTATATTAGTGTTGTTGTTTTCTTAAAGTTATTAATAATATCTATTAAAAGTGACAGTCGAAGACCACATTACTCTAGGCATGAACACGTGAAAGTAGATCTAACTTTTTTTTATATTATGAAAACTAGACTACGCGATTTAATGCGCAAGAAAGCTATGGAGACTTGAACGCTTGGTAAGCAGGGGAGCCGTTAAATAAAAAACGGTGACATGGTCTCAGGCTTGAGTATATAGATTCGTATCTTGGCTAGGCGCACTAAGAGTGATCTTCCACTTGTGACTTGTCAATGTGGTTTTCTCAAATTATTTTTTCGATAATACAAAGACATGTTATCTAATTATCTTACATTATCCACATAAATAAGTAGCCCTGTATTAAACGAAATTAAATTAAATTGTATAACACGGCTGCATATACTTTTAAGTAGTTTATTTAAAAGTTTAGATCAAAGGAGCCCTTGCACCAGAAATAATACTTGCTGAAACCCTCATACAATTGTTTACACTAATTTTATAACCATTAATAACGACAGTTAAATTTTACAAATATAAAAGTATAAAACAAACTAAAGACATCACGTTCTGGCTGTGCCTTTGTAGGAAATGTCTTTTATTCAGATTTGATAAAATTGGTAATCCTAATTACTTATGCTCTTTTATAGTAAGAAAAACAAAATAAAGAATATTCTGAAAATGACTCATAGATTTTCAGTTAGCTACTGCAGAGCTCAGGGGCTTGGTTTGAAATACACTGGTCCAAGGCGTCACTTTAGCAATAAACTATATACTTTCTAAGACAGGGTTGTTGGAGTTCAAATCCCGGTTGGGTGCAATAAGAGTATATTTTTCCTAAACGATTTTCCACTGGCTCCACGCAAACGTAGGTACATTTACTTTAAAATTTAACCTTCTTCTTACTTAAAAATAAATTATATGGAACTCCGCACGGACTTCCTCGCTCTATTGTTTAAAAATGGAGATATTTACTCAAAACTAGTAATATATATGAAACTAAATAATATACACTAGCAAACCCAAGCATAAATTGGACAATATTTATGTAAAACATTTTGTGAGTCCCGGTTTTAAATTTTATAATTTTATTTTTAAAGAATTAATGTCCTCAATTGTATGTTTGGACCTATCAAAAAGGTCGATATTGAGTCCACAAGGGTCAACACTTCGAATTAGAATTTCAACTTCTGGTTAAAATTTTCAACATTTTATTGAGGGTTGAACATCTTTGGTTATCACATTGCTATTAAATCCCTCATTTATAAATTTTGACCAATAAAAAATGTAAATATTGACTTTTGAGTCTAAAATGGAGATAGATCATTGTTGCACAAACATTTCTCCTAAAAGGTTTAAGGAAAAATAACATACACTTTTTGAGAGACTTATATTTAATTACTCCATGGCATTGGAGAATTATTGCGTTAAAACTTAAGTAGTATCTCTTTACAACAAAAGCTCACAAAATTGTATTAATATATTTGCCAATATCTCAGAAACTGTTGGTCATATAAAAATATATTTCAAATAAAAGTTTTTTATTTTTAATAGTACTACAATTTTGCAATGATAAGTTATTTCAAATATTAGCGGAGATCCGGAAATTTGCGCTTCTGTAAAGTACCCTAAAGGTCATTTTCATGAGAAAATGAAAATAGCCAGTTTATTTATAATTTTAATCAACTCCTAGATAAAAATTTTAATCAAAATCGTTAAAGCCGATTTTGAGAAAATCGATTTTTTTTTTCTCTTTTCGCCCTTTATTAAACTACTCCTAATTTTAAGTTTAAACAGACATACAGAGAGACGGCATTGCAAAGAACACTTTTTAGGGTTCGGAGGGTCATAAGACGTGGACATCCAAAACATTTTAGGTTAGATTTTTTTAAGGTCGCAATACTTTATACCTTTTGTGTTCAAAAAGTTAAAAATTATCAATATTTACATATAGCTTGAAGGTTATTGGTTTTATAAAAATATTTTTCGATTAAAATATTTGTATTATAAATAGATCTACATATTTGTAATGATAAGTAATTTCATATCTCAAATAGTTTCGGAGATATGATAAAAAAAAATATAATTTACGCATCGGACCGGAGCCCTTAAAGTCATTTTGCTGAAATATTGAGAGTAGCCATTTTGTTTGGAATATTTATAAATGTTTATAAATTAAATTTAATCAAAATCGTTAGGGCCACTTTCGAGAAAATCGACTTTTTCTCTTTTTGACCTTCAGTAAACTACCCTTAATTTTAGTGTTGGATATCCGATTCCAAAAGCCCCTCAGGGCAAACAAGTCTTAGCCCGATCGGTAAAATAGTGTAGGCTCTAGTTGGAGATACAGATAGACAGACAGACAGACGGAAATTCAAAAACCACATTTTCGGATTCGCGGGGGTCATGAAACGTCGAGATTCATCAAAATCTCGATTTCAATTTTTTTGACAATCACAATACTTTCTCTCCCTGTAAGATAGCGGGAAAGTTAAAAAGGTGTAGCTAAAACATATTGTGTATAGCTCGAACGGCTACGTGATGCTAAAGAAATAATGAAAAATTGGTCTTCAGCAGACCACACTTAAATGATTTTTTCTCCGAAAACCAATTATACAGTTTTGTTTAACATTTGAAAAACCTCCTCATATTCTCATTTTGAATAAATCGTTAACGCCATTTTTCAAAATTTTTGAATGCTTGAAAATATTCTTAATCAATTAAAACTTTAAATTTTAGAGCTAGAATAAAAATCATGATTTCACCTGAAGGTGACATCATATTAGATCTAGATGTGAATTTTGAACGAAATAAATCAGACATTTTTGGCCATAGCCTCAGTAGAAACAGACAGACAGTAGGTTACATACAGAACTGAGTTCAAGGACACTTAAGATTCATTATAAACGAGCTAAAAAATGTTAATGAATACAATATTTTCTCCATAAAAGAAAGTAAAAATGCATAACTAAAACATGTAAATACATTGTTTCGTCCTTTAAAATAGTCACTTGAGCATAAAAAGTAGCTACAATTAACTAAGCTTTTTTTTTAAATTTACACAATTAATTATTTCCAATGTATATTAGCATCATATGTGCATTTTTTATTTGGATCATTATTTTTTTCATAGTACGTACTACATTTTTTTTAAATCAAATATATGCATCCTGAATGGCATTGCGAAAAAATTCTATCGTGATTAATATGCGGACGTTGTTATGGAGAATTAATGGAAATGTATTTTGTGTATAACTTAATAGAGGCGTAAATCACTCGAAAATAAATTAATCGAAAAATAAAACTTCAGTCTATTCTGATGTTTTATAGCGAGTTTGTTTCTGTCTTTATCAGAGACTTGTTGACTGAATGTTGCAACTGAAGGAAAATATAGTGTGAATTTTAAAAAAACAACTGGTTTTGTATTTTAATGTAGCAATACACACGGATTTTACTGTTGGGTGGTTTTCACTGCTAAGAAAAACTAGTTTTATGTTTTTTGTGAAAGACTCGCGTATTACTTGAGACTTATTAACTTGACCAAATCAAAAATTTTAGGCTGGTTATTTTTCATTAACACCAATTTTGCGCTCGCATCTATAAATCCACTCGAATTAAATAAAATGAATAGTTTATTTCTTATGTTACCATGTTTCTATAAGCAATGCCTCTTTACTAACAAGAAATAATGACTAAAAAAAGAGGAAAGATTAAAAAAGTAAGTAAGTAGAAGCAACATAAAATGTTAAATACGAAAATTAATAAGTAATAAAAAAATAAAAAACGTGAAAGAATATTTTGAAATGGGTTTGTTTTCATTTTGTATGGGTTTCATAAAATTATACTGAACTTGTTTAAGTCAAAAAACGGGCTAGGTATTCTACTTACTAAAGACATGTACTGGCTACACAAACTACTTTTAAAAAGAATGAAGCCATTAAAACCATATAATATATAAATATTGAAAAGAACTTAAAATAATTATAAAACAACGTATCGAGATCTAGAATCTTTTGTAGTCTTCAGGATTTTACAAACGTTGAGAACGCAACCAACAACTGGGCTGAACAAAACATCAAAACGAGAATAGGATTCTAATTCTCGAAACATAGTTTTTTTTTTTACATTCTTGTTTATTTTTCAAACTTTGGGTATAAAGTTTTAATAATCTTTTCTTTCTAAATTCTTGTGTATTTACATGTTGACCAAATTTTTTAACATGTTTTTGCTTGATATATTATACAAAATTATAAAAGACAAATGAATATGGTTTAACTATTTTTTCCGCTAGAAATTTTCATTGCTAATACTTTTTGAAATGTATTAGAAAATTTCTATTTTTTCTTGGCAATTACTTTTTTTTTAAGCACCGTGTCTTACTACCAGTTCAGGTTATACGCTTATTTACAAATTGCGCTAATGGTTTTAAGGATGAGGAAGGTTATATATTTAGATGAAGTGTACCCGCATTTACGTGGAGGGAGAATGTAAATTTTGGAAAACCACCTTTCACTACACCCGACTGAGATTTGAGACTCGACCTCCCCGTCATCGGCATTCTAGTCTACTGCGAGAGTAGCGCCTTAGACCATGAAGCCACCGAAGCAGTTTATTTCTTGTTAAACAGTGTAAAAAATCCCCTCCCAAAAACATTTTTACTACAGTAAACATTTTTTTTTAAAAGGTTTGAAATAGTAAACTTTCTTAAAGTCATACTATTTCATGAAACTGCATTACCCGAACTGGGAATTAAAACGCGGGGATGATAAATATAGCCATGAAACGTATCATGATATTATTTAATTTTATATTTGTCTTGCGTTTTTAAGATAGGTTTATTTCATTAAAGTTAGCTTACTAAAATAAATTGTTCAACATACAACTTAATTATGTTTGAAAATTTTACCTTAGTCAAGGTCAATATCTGTGGGCATTCTTAGAAGACAAGTTTAAAACAGATGACGTCACAACACCTCCATTTTAGAGAAATGAAGCCATCACGTTTAGTCAGTGTATAAATAGGTTTAGACCCGAATCCTGTTCCAAAAGGTTTTAGTAATGTAGGATATACTTCATTATCTTGGACATGTAATATATGATGTGTCGCTGCTAAAGAAAACTAGCTTATTTTATTTATTGGGTTTTTATTATTTTTGTTATTTGGGGGAATAAGAGCAAGAGTGTGTGTGTGTGTGTACAGTTTTGAGAAAGATACACAAAAGTACTAAACTCGTTAAAATAATAGCATAATAATATAAGCAAATAAGATTATTTAATGCAATGCTACTGATGTAAATATTAACCTTTGTACAATCATATTCAAAGCTCATTATAATTAATTTTTGGACTTTGGTTCTTATTGATCTAAAAGAATACATCCACCCGAAATGATTGATTCTCTTAAAAACCGAACGACTTCATACCAGGTCTGACCAGACTTAAGGTTCTAATGGAGAGTTTAAAACAAGACGAGTTAAAGTGATAAATGAATCACTTTACTTTTATCAAAAAGTTGACTCTTTTTTTTTAATCCTTTCTCACTATATATTTTTTTAATCGAGAGATAGAAAATATATTTAAACATATAACACGAATGTATTTTTGGTAGGTGTAGGAAAAAAAAAAAGACAAATAAAAACTAAAAGTAAAATAGTCGTAAGATCTTTTCTTTACGTGTGTTAAAATACATGTATAATTTCAATCACATATCGACAATTTTATTACCCTGGGACTGGCGAACCACCTACAGGTTTTTATATGTGTTGTTTAAATAAATTTAAAAAAATGGTAAATGCATGAGGTTAGACCTTGTGTTAATATGTTTATTGACTAGCCTTGTGTTACTTTGTCAGCGTGGTAATAGTTGGCATTACAGAGACGAGTCCATATATTTACAATGTTTGTTGGTTTTTGATAACTGACTGACTTAACTCGGTGAATTCACATGTGGCCTTCACGCAATTAAAGCGAAAGTGCCTTTTATCCGTGTCCGTTTGATTGGGAGACACCCGTTATAAACTTCTTCAAACATTATTCTTCGTTCTTGTATTTTTTTTTTGTATACACAAATCACACAATTATCTATACATGCTTTAATTAATTGTCTTGTCTTTATCAAGGGCGTAGAAAGGAGAGGTGTTGGGGAAGTTTGGAATTCGATGGAAGTGAATAATATATTCGTGTAAAAACTATGATTGTATAAATGTATAGTACATTGTTTTAGCAGACCTCTCCTAGAAAAGCTAGCTTTCTACGCCTTTGGTATTCATGGTCAGAACTTATGGATGGCCATTGATTAGACAATTCCTAGTTTGAGCCCAGATCGTCATTACAATAAATTATTATATGTAACTCACTTTGTCTCGTCACTTAGGCAATAATTCTCTGAAGCTAAAGTCATTGGGTTTATACTTTTTTTTTTAGGACGTGAGTGGAGATAAACTTTTAAATTTTTCAATCTCAACTTTTTAGGCGTGCGTTTGTGGGATCGACTCAAGACTTGGGAGGTCAATGTTTGATCTTCGTCTAGGGGCATTAGTGCAAGTTTTTTCTATCATAGTTCGCGGCTAGCTGTGGATAATTTTCTTAAACTTCATCTTCTTTAAAAAAAATTATGTTTAGGAAATAATTTTGCACATTTTCCTTTCATATAAATTGTTGAAATTGTACATGTCCAATGCTGGCTGGCATTGATATGAAATAACATTTAAATATAATCTTTCAAAGTATCCACCATATTTTCATATAAACTATGATTAATGTATTTAATTTTAAGAATTCCGTAATTAATATACTATTTTAAATCAACTGTTGCTTATCGCTACTAAGTAACATCCATAAATTCCATATCAATCGTTTTTTTTATGTAATTGAAATTGCATTCAGACCTTAATAAATATATATTTTAATCAATAATACAACGGTATTCTTCTTACAAATTATTTTATACTTTCATCATCTTTTGAAGACAGTTTAAATTAGATTCTTTATTATTAAAAAATTTAAATTGTTACCAAAGCGTTGTTCAAAATGAATATGGCTTTCTTCGATATCTATAATCATTCGAACACCGAAGATTACAATCATATTTAACTCTGAAAACCTTCATTATAGTTAACTATATAATTAAATTAAATTGTTGACCTCGGTGGGCTTGGCGTTAAATGCTTGCCTCAGGATCCGATATTCATGGGCTTGAACCCAGCCGGAGTTGACGGATTTTTTTTTAAGCTATAAAAATTCGTAGCACAACTTTTTTCGGAAGTAGAACCGTCGGTCCCATGTCTGTTGTGGCATGTAAAAGAACCTTGGAAAGAATGTGAAAATACCTTTCCCGGCAAAATTGGTAGTTCCTTTCGCTCTAGATCATAGAAATACTCGTGTGCTTATATAATCATTTGGTTCAGAAAGTTCACGTTAAATAGGCTCACCTCAAATATATTTTTAATGTAATTAAATTTAATAGAACAATAACTTTTTAGGGTGGTATGGAAGAAAACTCGAGCTAGAGTGAGTATTTTTGCGGTTCTTATAGCAAATATTTACACACACAAAATTAATAATAACTTCAAAAGATATATTTAGTTTAATTTTATATACATAATAATCTGAACAGTTCTTGAATATTTGCCTTGGGGAATCCAGGAATTTGATAATAAATGTTTTTATTCATTTAAAAAGTCAATCAACAAATGCTGACTACCTCTGTGGTCCAGAGGTCATGGGGTTGATCCCCGGCTCGTCCAGGTTTTTCTGTGTAGCAGTAGGTCTGAAACAGGGTTAAACTCAGCCTCGTGCGGACAAATTAGAAGCAACTCGAATAAAGAAGTAGCGGCTCCGGTCTAGAAAACTGAGAGGGTTCGCTGTGGTGGTCACATGATATCCACTACACGCAAATGTTGGCACTTTCCTCGCCAATGTAAGTCCACCACTCGGTTGCTATAGCTCGCTTGTGGGCTAACGCCATGGAGTGTTTTTTTTTTAAATCATCAAATGCTACTATGCTCATGACACATATTCTAGAACTATTAGCATTACTTTGTGTAGAGTATTAAGTTAAACGCATCTACTGAAGCAAGATTTTATTCATTCTGAGGGGAAAGAAATTGCTACAAAAATATCAAAAATACTTACCTTTACTCAAGTTACTTTAATCCCACTTTAGCATAAAACTTTAATTTACCCTTAGAGGTAGCAAGATCCCCTTGCATTATTCAACTAAAATAGATATCTTATAACAATGATATTCAGCCTTTTTTTGCCCACGCACCCCAAGATTATAATTTATCTTCCACTTTGTACCCCCAAATGTTATTGGTGCATAATGCAAGTTATGATATTCTGCAATCTAAAATAAGTATCATCCAAAATAATTCATTAACTAATAAGTTTTAAAATAGAAATATATGTATATATTATATAAGTACCTATATTAAATGTTATTTACCCCCAAAAATGTATCCACGTATTCCAGGTTGAATAACACTGGCTTATAAAATAGGGTCATAGTGTAATCCGTCAAGGTAAGACTGCTACCTTTCAGGGAAGACAGAGAGTATTTCCTCAGCGACATATCCACTAAGCAACCATCCAGTATATCCTTCTTTATGCACGTGCACTACGGACTTATATATTTAAAAAAAAAAAGACAGAAAGAAAACAATAAAAATAAAAGACTCGCGCATATTAATTCCAGCGATGGGAAGACAAGTGTTTCTCTATATTGTATTGACATGTCCGTCATACACAGTGTACGAGGCAAAGGGCGCCTAATTATTCTCTTTCTTTATGTTTGTTATTTTGTTCTAGCCTTCCTTTTTTTTTTACTCCATCTTACTGCTAGCATCATTATTTTTTGTCTCCTTACTTTCTGATTGTGGTCCGCGAAACACAATCAATACTTTTTCTCTTCTTTTTTTTTCTTTTTTCTGAAGGACTCTTGAAGAGAGTGGAGAGGACTTGAAAACTCTTTAGTATCGATTATACCCACGTTAGCTTGAAAAATCGCAGAGATATGATCACACACATACACACACATACATATATGTATTGGGTGTTCGACAGCTAGTACTATTTTTTTCAAAGTTAATACTTGTTTTATATCTGTGATTTGGTTGAATGGAGCCTATATAAATTAATAAATTACGTGAGTTTTATTTAATTTTACATGGATAGTTCCATTAATTATTCGCGTTAAAATTTCATTATTTATACTGATTGTTTATGTCCTTGATTTAAAAGCTCTTACAAAATCCCATTTAAAATTTTTTTTAGCACTAAGTCTTACTAGCCATTCGGGCTATTCACCTATATAATAATAACACTAATGTTTTGGGGATTATGAAGGTTGAATTTAGAGCAAGTGTACCCACATTTGCGTGGAGGTAAAGTTAAAACCCTTTTAGGGAAAACCACCATCAATACTACCGACTGGGATCAAACCCCGATCTCCTAGTCTTTGGCAGTGTATTATCTTGCGAGAGTAGCGCCTTAAACCATATAGCCACCGAAGTGGATTCCCAATTGTTTGATCAAAGTGATATTCTGTTAATACATATCCTGCATAAGTTAAATGGCTTTACAAATATTGCATTAGATACTAGTCGTATTCATACCACCCCCACCCACTCTATAGGAATAATCCACACCTTTGGATAGCTTTCCAACACCTGCTGGGTAGGGGACTGACTAATGAAATTAGCTCTTCTGATGCAGCTCTCTTTCTTTAACGTTTGATCATCCATCCATTAGGTTATTTAAAGAAACGCGATTCATATCTACCGCTACCATTAGTGCCGTCTGAAATTTAAATTCAATGTTATTTCAATTTGAACAAACACACAATACGATACATTAATCTTAATCATTTTTGTAAATTTTCACCTGTCGGCTCTGTAAGCGAGTGTTTCAAATGAAAAAACTTAGTGTATTCCTTTGTGAGAAATTCTGATCACAGGTATGTTGGTCATGATGAGCAATTAAATATGTCATTTATGTAATAAATATAGTCCACCAGTGTGCTTTATTTTACAAATGATGAAATAGTTGCATATACTCGGTCTATGTTGACATTACGAATGTTTCATAACTTATCGAGCGTTAAAGTCTCCAATAATCCCTTCTAAACATATATCTCTTCCCCTTGTTTTGTTTTACACATAAGATTATTATTAGCACCACGTCTTACTACCCGTTCGGGTTATACGCACTTACGCTAGTGTGTAGTGGTAGGGTGATTGTGAGATGAAATGGAGGACCTACAGTTTAACGTGGAATCCGAACACACGGTGGAGGCTTGGCATTCCTCACATTCACAAGTTGTACACATAAGAGTTTCATACATTATAGCTATATGTTGAAAATACAAAGGCTTCACACCTTTTAGAGCGTTAAAGTCTCCAATAGCTCCTACTGTTGTGTGATCTTCGCTTATTCTGTTCTACACTGGAAAAAGTGAACAAATATTTGTATTTAAGAAATAGTATTTGACATAGAGACATAATAATACATTTATTATAAATATACTTACATTGTAGCTGTTGTAATTTTCATATGGTCTACTCTTTGAGATTATTCTTTACACAAAAAATTCTTGGATGATCACAGTTACAATTGATAGGTAAGCTACCAACAGTAACATTTATATAAATATCGCTTCGAAACCATTTAAATTTGAGAAGAATATAAATTGCTATGCTACATATAGACTTAGGTGAGGTTTTTTTTTATGTTAACGTGGATGGAGAGTAAACTGAATTTTAAATAAGCTACCATTATATTATTCGAGACATGATTCCAATGGTAACAATTTATAGACGTTTTCTCCCGCTGATATTTAGTGTCTCTAAACTCAAGAAATTAGAATGGTCTTTTTGCAAGATAAATTTACAAGATCATCTGTGGTAATCTTTCAAAACACGTATAAATTTAAAACACTGCCTTACAAATGTGTCCGTTATTATAGTATTAAAGTTTACAATAATATGAAATATATTATTACTATAATCTTTGTGATTAGTTTATTTATAGTATTTATAGAATGAATTTTTATTAAATAGTATAAATTGACAAGAAATGATGCACGTATGGAAACAAACCCTCGTCAAAGTTTCCGACCAGTAATAAACCGAATGCTAAAGGAGTAACACCTGGATTATTGGGAAATAAAAATAACACAATGGTGCGAACGGTAAAAGGCTTCTAATATTCTTTTAAATTCTTGGTAGTCCCATTCTGTGGAGGTCGAGGGACGGGCCGCCCAGAATATAACAATGGAACACGATCAGTCATCATCGCCGCAGTCAGTCAGTAGAGTTTGTCCGTCAGGTTCATTGACACCTTCTCATAGATATTAGGATACTCAAGAGCAGCGTTCTTAAAACTTCTCAAAGTGCATGCGCATCGTCTTGAAGTAGGATTTTAGTAGGAGGTGCCATTTGAAAGACCTTGGATCTTACAAGAATCCTTCCATATAGTAGTATTCTAGTAGGATAAAAAGGCTTTCCTACAAAAATCAGAGTACACAAATTAAAACTATGGCGATTTGGTCACTCCTGGATAAACTATAATACGCCCCCTCTTAGATGAGAAAATTATATCAATCTCTCCCTTTATACCATCAGAATTTGCGTGGAGGTGGAGTGGTAAACAATTTTGGAGAAAAAATCACCCTCATTACACACGGCTGAGAGTCGAAGCCCGATCTTCCCATAACCGGAAAACGTGACTAGATCATCCCGATATTTGGTCCCACTATGTTTATTCTTAATATTTTGATCACCGCGTCTCCCTACCTCTTCGGGCTACACGCATATATGGTAATTACTCTAATTAGGTAAGGATGGGGAAGGAAGCATTTTAGAGGTAGTCTACCCGCATTAGCGTAGAAAGGGAGTGGGAAACAATTTAGTTAAGACCACCGTCAGTAGACACAATCGGGATTAGAACCCCGATCTCACATTCATCAGCGGGCCAGTCTAACACGATAGTGCCGCCTTAGACCATTCAGCCACTGAAGCAATTCACTAATTAATAATCCTCGTGTTTAGCATGTATGTGTATAGGTAGGCTATACACAAACACACAGGTGGCCACGTTGACTATGCGTCAGGCTCACATAGTCTGTTTTGTCATTGATGGGGATTTCGTGGTTCAAATCCCAGTCGTGTGCACTGAGTGTGTTTTTACCTAAATAGTTTTTTTTTCCTTCACACAAATGGGGATACATTTCCTTGTAAATTCTAATTTTTTCATCCCGACCCCATTAGTATAGCTAAATGTGTGTAGGCGTATAGCGCGATCTGATAGTAAGTAACACGCAGATTATACAGTCCAATTTTCATAGGAAGAGCTTTTCAGAAAATACAAACTTTTTTGTCAACAATAATATTTTACTATTTTAGTAGTGTTATTTTATAGTTGTGGATAATATCTATCAAAAGTGACATTAATTGACGTATGAATACTTGAAAGTAGATCTGGTAGTTTTTCTAGCTATCAGATAAGGTTCTTCCTATGAAAATTAATATATATATATTTATATTGGCTCTTATAAGGAAGGATAAGCAGGTCAAGTAATAGTAAATACTTCAACATTACAATGGAAAAAAAGGATTGGATTTCCACCTCAGTAGGAATAACACCCCAAATGCACTCGACTAAAACTCGAACTCGAGTCACGATTTCTAGTGTCAGTCAAGTACACCAGTTGAACATACTCACACTAAGCTTATCTTTCATGTATCACTTTCTACTGTGAAACGGTACAAATATCTTTATTTTATTTTATCCCACACATGTATATATATTTTAAATCAATAAAAATCGATAATCTGGAAGGAAAAATAGAAACTTTTAGATATTTAAAACCTCATTTGTAATAACATTTCGATTGGTTGATATAATGGTTCGGCATTGAAAAAAAATAAATGAATAGGTTAAAATAAAAAACGGTCACCCACACAAATACTTCCACGCAGCGCTGATCTACTTTGATGTCCCCAAAACAACCAGTGTAATTTATTTTTTTTAATCTTGGCCACTGAAACAAGATGAAGTCGTACTCAGGCCCCTTTTCAAAACCAGTTAGTATTCCGCGCTGTGTGACACGTATAAAACATTCATATTGAAAACATGATACCGATACGAAATGAACGTCGCACCGTATCAAAAGAACGATAAAAAAAAAAGGAAAGACTAAGAAGAAGGTGGTATGCCTGGGTATGGACTTGGGAGGATGACTAGAGATGTTTTTGTTGTGTTTTTTTTACTCTCTCTGTCTTGTACTAAACAATGCAATGGTTCATTGACATGCCCGTCTCGGGATGGACGGACGGAAACAGGACGGGTTAACATTGACACCCGTGGTGTGGGAGTGTTAGGGCCCCCTGCCGCGGTACAACAATCGGCCAATAGGGCGCGACTCTCCCTGCCCCCCCCATCACCCCTTCCACCCTCCCATCATCTCATTATTGCAATATTGCTCAGGGGGTTCGATTCCGGGGGAATGGTCAATCATCTTGGAAAGAATTATTGTAGATCAGTGAATGAATGAGTAAACTAGCCACTTATGCTGGGATGGAAGTGAATGCAAGTTAAGATTCTGGTGTGGGTAGTATTATCATTATTATTTATTAGGTGTTATTTCTTACGACAGGTCCAATTCCTGTTGTCATTGAACTTGGACTGCCAATGCACCCTGTCCTCTGCCTCCTTCAGTTCCCAGAATTTTCTTCTTTCCTTCAAATCATCAAATATTTGAATCCTCCTTCTTCCAAAGCTCATGTTTCCTTCAACCTTGCCTTTTATGACATCATGAAATAGACGGTTCCTCCTAAGGATGTGTTCAATACAATTTGCTATGTACCGAAGAATCACATCCAAAATTGTTCTCTTCTCACCCACTCTTATTAGGACTTTTTCATTTGTCACCCTTTCTGTCTACCTGATATTCTAAAGTCTTCTCCAGTATGACCTTTATTTAAAAGCTCTTCAAGTATATATTTTCCATCTTCCTGAGAGGCCAATCATTAAGTTTACAAGTATTTAAATAGAATGGTTTATTATCACTGTGGACCTTGCAGATATTGAGCTTCTAACCTTTTGTGTTAAGCCTAACCTTCTTTCTCCCCACTCGAAGATTAAAAGTTCGTCCCCACCGGGAATCGAACCAAAGTTTCTCACAAGGGTTTGGTCAAAGTCTTAAAACCCAACGCCTCAATGATTGTTATCGACCATGGTAGTTTAAGAAAATTCATACTAAGGTTCTTTTTTTTTACAGGTATCATTGCAAAACACTTTTTTGGTCACAATAAAATATCAAATATTACTCTAGTAGATACATTTAGTTTTAGTTTTTATACATGGAAATATCAACGATTTTTTAATATATATACATTATTTATATATTTTATACTATTTATATAAATTATAAACATGGCTTAATTTGGCCAGAGTATTTTCTCTTCATTTAAAAAAGGTTTCTTTACCAATTATGCTATACTCATGACAAATATTCAAGAATTGTTTACATTGCTATAGTACATAATTACTTTATTAGTTTTGTCAAAAGTGGTTTTTTGTCATAAAAACTCCTGAAATACTTCTGTCGTTCCCTTTCATCCCACATTAACTGAGGCGATAATTTGTATACAAAAATTTGAATAGTAATATATTAATACCTTATTTATTTCATAAGACTATTCATATCAAGGTACATTCATAAATCAAAAAACTCTGTGAAATTAAATTCTGATTTTATACTTTCAAGTATAGTGTGATTATAATTACTAATGATTTAATTAATAAATGTTTAGATTGATATCCGAACACTATGAAGCTAACTTAATGATGTATATGTGGTTTCACACTCCTTCCTGATGAGTTCCTATAGAATGAAACCTAGGTCGGGGGTTTGGGCGGTGACGATCGATTTTCTTAAAGAGGCAGCCAATATCTCTTTGCCCAGTGGCAGCAATATAAATTGTGAACTTTGTTCTTATTTTCTTTGAAAAAGCCATTATTGTGCTCATTCGCTTTTATGTTTTCTCTTAACCTTTCCTGTACCTTCTTCCAAATGTACTTTTATGTTTTCTCTTAACCTTTCCTGTACCATCTTCCAAATGTATGTAGTTTAAGAATAATTAACTCTTTATTGATGTTCCATATCCTGACTTCTTATTTCGTGTAGTACGGCAATGAAGGCATTATTTTTGCATCCTCAATGAGATACAGTTAATTATGTGCACGGGAGATGTGATAGTGACTGGTTGCATTGTTTACCGCGGTTAAAAACTAACGACCTAACGGTGCTTTAACTGTTGAAATAATATACCGAGGATTTACAGCGTGTTTGATTATAGATTAGTTGGGTTTTTTAGAATAGTCGATTACGATCTAGGGAGAGTGCTTCGATTCTAGGTGATGCTTTATAGGATACTAGAAAGTAATAAATGTAAATTGTGTTGATCTTAGGTTAAGTGGCGTGTGCTAGTAAAGTTTTTTGTTTTGAATATGAACGTAAAATATCTCAATAAGAAATATTATTATTTTGGTATTTACGTTTCTAAAAGAAATTAATATATATATATATATTTGATAACTCCTGCTTTCTCCTTGCCACCTCCTCACCTCTCGACCCTTCCCCCACATCTTAGTATCCGTTCGGGTTATACTCATACATTAATCACAATACTGAAATGATGATGAGGAAGGTAGTGTTCTAGAGGAAATGCACTCACATCTTTATGTATGACGAGTGGAAGACCATTTAGGGAACAAACTTAGTAGTATCCTCAACCCAGATTCGAACCAGGATCTACACGTCACTGACAATCTATTATAATGCGAGATTGACGCATTAGACCACGTGACCACCGATCCTGGCATATATATATATTTTAGATTACACTTTGTAATTATTTTATAACTATCCTTCTAATTACGATATTCAAAAGAACCTAGCTTTTGAAAATAATATAAAAACCAAACAAAATTGCCGCATAGCCTGTTCTAGGAAATATTTTATAAATTTGTATCTATAAAATACCAATTTACTTTTCAACTCTTTAAGAAATTACATTCTTTTATTTCACGTTTGTTTAGGGGCACACACATGAAGGTACACCTCATTTACCCCGAAAATAGCAGTCTTACCTTGATGTGTAACACTATATGCAGCTTATAAAATAGGGCCATAGTGTAATCGGTAGAGGTAGGACTCCTATTCTTAAGGGAAACTAGAATGTTTTAATCTACTTTTTTGTTGTTGCTATTTTTAATATCCCTTTAGCAGCCTTTACTGCATTAATTGAGAAATGTTTATATTATTTTTAGTTTTAATTATTCTGATTTGATAGATAATTTATGAAATTGAATAGATTATATTTTAGATAAAAATGAATAATTCATCGGCATTTGGCAGGAGATTATTGCGACAAATAATATTAACTACCTAAACTAATATAAATAAATTGTATGATATTATTTTTAATTTTTAACAAAACGTGTAGAAGGACCTACATAAATACTTTAAATATTTTTTCCTGAGTTGTTGATAAATTAATATTGCCACCTGTTGGCTAGTTTTTTACTATTTTAGAAAAACTGGTATTGAAACTCTTATTTTTCACTCTAAAAATACCGCGCGTATTTCTTTGGCCTTGTTAACCCTTTATTATTACTTCATATGTCTATTTTTTTATTTATTTTTTACCTTAGATCTGAAGTGAGCTTGAGTTTTCCTAAGTAAAGAACTATTGTTAGGAAACTGTTATGACTCTTACGCTTAAGCCGAATGGTTGTTAAATAGAAAGTCTGCTAATTACAACAAGTAGTTCACTTTACATGGTCATTAAAGTGTCAGCATTCATAAGATAGGCAATTAAAAACATTTCAATGTTTTACAGAGGTTAAAAAAAATAGTAGACGTATAATAGGAGCAATGACTGGGCAGCGCGGTTGATTGAAACACGGTATTTATTTGGCGTTTGAAATTGAATTAAGGACACGGTACCCTTAGAATATAACAAATGAATGCAATTGAGTTTTGAAGATACATTTTACAAACTTTTTAGTATGAATTACCTCTCTATTCTAATATATAATCAGTATTATTAGTAACATACACATGCACCTTAAGCTAGGATCAACAAACAATCTTTAAACTTGTTCAATTTATTACAAAACACCCGGTGTTATAAACTACAAATCCCCGGAAAAATAAGCATGATGTTAATGATACAAATTAATCAAACATGTTTGGACAGAGTTTCATCTTCAAATATTTGTTTGGTATAAATGTTTATTCCATTAGTGACAAAATTACAACTCGTTTGGCGTTTGTTGGACAATTGTTACAAATTACTTTGGTACGCTATCTATATGGGTTAGGGTAAGCTAATGTTTCTACTTTTGAATCGCTAAAGTGATCTTGTATTTTTAACTTTAAGTTTTTGTTTGTATAGTTGCCTTGTTATTTTAGTTTGTTTTTTAAAAGGAGTGATAATTTACTATTCAGTTTTAATAAAAAAGGGCCGTATAAGACAGTT
This sequence comes from Timema bartmani, assembly GCA_902151455.1. NCBI lineage: Eukaryota > Metazoa > Arthropoda > Insecta > Phasmatodea > Timematidae > Timema > Timema bartmani. Next base: position 393,017 of record CABFWB010000088.1, read on the forward strand.
ACAATATTTACTTTCACGTATTCATACGTGAAGTCATGTGATCTGAAGCTGTCATTTTTGATAGATGTTATCGATTACTATTAAATAACTCTTATAACATATTAACATTCTATCAACTTTGGTATAAAAAAAATTGTTTGTGTTTAGTTAAAGGTACTTCTTATGAAAATTGGACTGTTGTGAACCTTCCTCTCTGTGACGTCATGATGTACCAGTATATTAAACGTCAATTTATTATTTCTGTCTCAGGTCTTCGGAGCTCTGTACGTTATTCCATTTACTCTGGCGATCCTGAAGGCTTGTTCAGCATCGACCTCATATCCGGCAATTTGCGCACAGCCTCTCTTCTGGACCACGAGACAAGACAATCAGTGTTGCTGAACGTTCTGGCTACCAGTGGGGACCCGCCCTCGTACGGACACGCGCAGGTCAGTCAGCAGACCTTTATGAACTGCCACACAGTGCCGTGGCGTGGCTTGTCGCCTGGGTAAGCTGAATTGATCTAAGTCGAGCTGGTGAAATGTTCTCAACACTCCTTAAGGACATTCATTGACCATGTATCAACAAATATACATTCTCATGTGTGGTATGTAAAACATAACCTATATATTGCTGATCTAATGGATATGGAGGGGGGCTAAAATATGTCACAGCTTTAAGGTGGGGGTTTTAGGGGACGCAGTTTTTATATCAACACTTTTTTTTGTCAAAATAAATAAAATATTCCTCCAATATAAAAATAATTTAATTTTTTTCATATGTGGATAGCTACAGTTCTTAAATATCTGTCAGGGGTGTCGTGGAATTTCATGACAACTTATTCTCTTCATTTAAAAAATGTATCATCTAGTGCCGCTATGCAGATGACAAAATATTAAACAACTGTTGCTATCAACAAGGGAAGAAAATTAAGCTCTTTGTCTCAACTGAAGAAATATTTGGTTTATTTTGGCCAAAAAATATTTTGCTGTAAATCACCACATCACCACCTTAACTAGCTCTTCTCAGCTCTTACTCACAACACGCCACTGCCTGCACAGTTATTAGCCTAGTCTAGTAGTTAGTGCATACAAACTGGCACGGTTCCTCTTCGTGGAGAGTAAGAACGTCTCCTGATGATCACTTTGTCAGATAGGAGAGAAAACGTCAAATGGGTCTACGCATAATGTTGTTACTCGTGATATAGGCAAACATGGAGACATTTGAAATGTGTGTATGCAGGTCTTTGTTTGATCTTATTATTGACATTTTAAATTTTCTAGTTGATATATAAATATTTAAGATAAATATCACATTATTATATTGTGTTGTGAAACACATTTAAACAGAACAGAAACGATAAACACGCTTTTCATTTAACGAGCTATTTCAAATAATTTCACAACTATATATGTAGCTATCTGTCTAGTATCCCGCTTTGTAGGACACATGGCCCACGCTCTCGCGTTGAGATAACCTGCAATTACTTGTTGCTACGTGATTATAAAATTTAACTAACGCATATTATTGCAATTTGCATAGAGGAAGGGAAAAAACCTCTCTCTATGAGAATCAGTAATGAGAACATTTAATTGTAGCCTGAAAGGCTTAGTTGAGCTGTTAGCACGCCTACCTTATAACCCAAAGAATGAATTATACAAACATAGCCGTGAACACTCATGATTTACATTTTAATTTTTTAAATTTAATTTTATTTATTTAACGTGCACTTTCTTAACCGACTGATTTTATCATTACATGACTTATAAATTAACTCGAAATCCAGCCCTCAGCCGGTAATCCACCGCTGTGAAAGGGAAGACCTACATTTCACCAATGATAAATTTTTCGGTCATGCCAGGAATTGAACCTAGGACCCTTAGCTCAGTAGAGACACAATACCGAGTGAGCCAAGGTGTCGGACACGTGTTTTTATTCAATGATAAGTTCCCCATCCTCCTAAGAAAATGCTACTTTATTTCCTTAAAATTCACCTTTATCATAATCCTTTAACATAATCCTTTTTCATTAATACTAGTTGATGTAATTAGTTGATAGAGCTATTAAAGTCACTTCATCACGTATTAATACGTTAAGTCATGTGATCTTCAGCTGTAACCTTATATACACTTCATGCCTATACAATTACACTAATGTATTAAATTTTTTCTAGGCTGTCTGTAAAAAAAATATATTTCAGGTTCTTTTTCTCAGTCATGTGACAACTATTAGTCAAACGGGATGTTTAGTGTTGGATTACGTTGTCCCAAGCTAAGTTTATTTGAAAATGTTTGTGTTGATATAAAGCCCTGTGCTTAGAAAGTACGTGTCAAAAGTCCCCAAAGTAAAATGCTCGCACTTATACCCCTCAGGTGATCATCGTGATCGAAGACGTGAACGACAACGGTCCAGAGTTCGACTCCTCGTCTGTGCGCATCTCTGTACCGGAGAACGCTGAGCTGGGCATCCCTCTGTACGCCGCGCATGCGCGAGACAAGGATTCCGGTCGTAACGGCGCCGTGAGATACAAACTGGCTTCCAGTCCTGGCACCGAGGGGCTGTTCGTCATCGACCCTAGACAAGGGCACATCACTTTGTCCAGGTGAGATATATTCGTAAAATGACACCCGGGACTCTTGAATTAGCACACCAATGCCGTCATACTGATAATACCCGGGGTTCGTCCCGTTCTCAGGGTCATTATTTACTAATATAGGTGGACGGTTGACGGCTCTTTTCTGGGTCGACCTGTACCCTTGAGTTAATATGCACCTGACCATATAGGGCGGGTGCATGGGAAAGCGATGGCTACATGGAGTAACCACCTTATACAAGGACTTGTCATTTAGATATAGGCTACTCCAGTTAATCAAGTAATCAAATATCCTGTCTCCAAAAGTGTTGTGCACTGTTCCTTATGCAAGCAAATTTAGACTTGTGTATTTAAGGTTGACATTGCTAATCAAAAGACTTTTTTGAAATAATTACATGCTAAATCCCAGAAAGTTATTCTCATGTTCAATCCATTCAAACAAATAAAGTCTAAGACAGTGTTATTTTGGGATGAACGAGTTTCTATCAAAATTAGACAAACACCAAGATCTGATGATAGAGTGGCTCATGTCTCAATAGGGAGTAGGAAATGTGGGTTTCTTGTGCCACTTCAGTGGATGAACAGTCTAAGGCATCGCTCTCGTGTTAGATTGACCTGCTGATGACGGTGAGATCGGGGTTCTAACCTCGGTCGAGTCTACAGAGGGTAATTTTTTTCTTAAATTGTTTCCCTTTCTCCTTCCTCATCCCGGTCCCATTAGAGTAATTATAATATATGCGTAAATCCTGAACAGGTAGTAAGACGTGGTGATATATATATATATATATATATATATNTACAGAGGGTAATTTTTTTCTTAAATTGTTTCCCTTTCTCCTTCCTCATCCCGGTCCCATTAGAGTAATTATAATATATGCGTAAATCCTGAACAGGTAGTAAGACGTGGTGATATATATATTAGTATATATATATATATGAGTATATACCGATCAAGTTCGTACTAACTCTTATTTCCTGTTCAGGCCCCTCGACTATGAAACCACCCAGAGACACAGCTTGGTGTTGACGGCCTCCGACTCGGGGGACCCTCCCAGGTCCGCCAACCTAACCGTACTGGTGGAGGTCCAGGATGTGAACGACAACCCTCCAGTGTTCGAGAGGATGGAGTACTCCATCAGCGTGCTAGAGTCGTTACCACTCAACTCGCAGGTACGTCACAGTCCTCACGTCCATTGGCCAAAAGAAGGGACTCTCAATATATATTTGGAAAAACTTCCCCATTAGATCACAGGTGTTATTAATCTTTTACAATTTGGTGGGACAGAAATAACCCATTTTCACTTCAATTTAAAAAAATAAAAATGATGTAATACCGACCAATAACACAAATGATACGATATCGTAATGAATTATTTGACCTTCTAAACAAGTTAGTTCAATAATTTATGAAATGATCCAACGTAGATATTAAAATTGTTTGTATAAAACACTTTACTCTTTCTTTTACGATACTAAGAGTTTTCCTTTTGAGCAGATTATTAGGGGGGAGGTGGGATATACCAAACCTCTCTTACCCTCTAAAAACGATGTCCATTTATTAAATAATTTTGACTTATTAGATTTTTGATGATTTATATATTTATTTTTTTAACTTGAAGGGGAGAAATTGAAAAATAGATGTTTCATATAAAATGGTGCTATTAAATATTCGCGAAAATGTAATACAGTGCCTTTATGACATTATGGCATGTTTAAAAGTATTTTTATTTAATGCGAATCAATAACGTTCGAAACATAGCGAAGCCATTACTTCTTATTTCAAGTAGCTCCTCATTCGTTCTCGCGAGACTGAGTTTGACCCCGTTCCAGACCCGCTGCTCTACAGAAAAATCTAGAAGCACTGTGGATCGAACACGAAACCTCTAAATCTGTAGCCAGGAACTCTGACCCCTAGACCACAGAGGGGGTTGGTTGATCACTAAAGAGTGTGTTTAGTTCTCGGGACCTTACGACTCCGAATTGATATCCCCGGTTTTATTCGCAGGTGATCCAAGTTACTGCCGTGGATCTGGACACTGGCAACAACGCCCGTCTCACATACCGACTCTTCCCTTCTGACAACCTGACCGTCGCCTTGACCTCGAGAGATGACGAGAAGAACCAAGAGGTCTTCGGAGTCTTCCCCAACAGCGGCTGGCTCTATCTGCGCCGCGCTCTGGATAGAGAGGTAGGAGGAGTACCCACATGTACTTATGATACATGAGCGCTTCCTAAAAAAAACCGAACTATTTAGAAGCTATTTGAACTCTAAGGTCATTTGTAAACAAAGCTATTTTATTTATTTGGGATATTTAACATGCACTTTTTGAACCAACTGATTATATCAACACACGAGAATTCCTATTAGCTGGGCAAAAGGGCTTACCAATTTTTTTCAGAAAAGGTATTTTCACATACCTTTCGGGGTTCTTTTACATTTCACAATCAACATGAAAATTATATTTTCTTTCTTTATTATTCTAGATATACATATACTTCCAGGGATATGTTTAATCTACATTCTGGCAAGAAGATGCCTACTGTTCATTTTCTTGAATAGACCAAATTTACTAGCTTAAGCTATAGACGATTTAGAAAAAATACATTTACAAAAAAAAAATTCAAGATTGTTTTTTTTAAATTTGGCATTGTTGGTATATTTTTATCAGTATTTAAGAATTTATGGTTTTTGTTTCAAAGCTATATATTTAAAACTCGCCATATAAAACATGGTAAACCAATCTTGACTTCCGGTACGTTACAGGTAGACAACATTCTTAAGCGTTGTTTTTCACACATTGACATTTAGTTCGGAATTTGGTCGCTCACTAAGCATACATTTAGTTTTAAAATGATAACAGGATGGGTTCGACTCCTGTGTCAAAGTCAAATTCGTCAAACACATATTTATCAATGGGTTTTAAAAGTGTCTGAACATATATAAATATGCATTTAGTAAACAAAATACTTTATATACAATTATAACTGTAGATTTAAAGGTTAGTACCCCTGGGTCAGACGTCGCACCGACTAACGTTGAGCTGTTATTTCCAGTCGAGAGACCGCTACGTCGTGCGGGTCATTGCCTCGGACAACGGCAGTCCTTCAGGGTCTGCGACGGCGCGAGTGGTTGTGACGGTGCTTGACGCCAACGACAACGACCCCAAGTTCTCCCAGGATAGCTACGAGTTCTGGGTGGAGGAGAATCGCGTCAGGGGAACAACCGTCGGCCAGGTGAAGGCGACCGACCCAGATCTAGAGTCTAATGGGGCTCTGAGGTACAGCATCATCCCTAGCAATAGCAGTTTCCAGATAAACCCCAACACTGGTGAGTATATAACTGGCTACTCTGTATTTATAACTAGTGCTTGATATAGATCAGATGTTCCCAACCTGGGGTCCACGAAACCAACCTAGATTTTTAAATTATTTTTTATTTGTATTTTTACATCATATGCAACGGGTGACTTAGAATGCTAGAAATGTATAAGTATGTTATTAATTTTACCTCATGTGAGGGGAGCCACAGCGAATTATTATTGGCTTCAGGGGGGGCCACTGATCTAGATAAGTTTCATATATATATATTAGTATTCCATAAAAGTGGCATCAAACTAATTTATATAATGTTACTTAATAAAACTAGTTTACCTGTTACAAGATATAGATTAATAGCATTAATTTTATGTTAATATTGTTGATATTATTTGTCTAAAACATCGGATGGATATATATTTAAGGTATCCATTGTATAGTGGGTTTTTTTTAAATCTTATTTTCTGTGGGATTTTCTTCCATACTCGTTACTTCTTTTAATATACAAGATTGGCAATGCAGTTACTTGTGGGCGAGGACTGAACCTATAACCTCACGAGTGAAGCCTCCCAATCAACCATCAAGTGGTAGTTAGTAAGCTAGCCCAGTTATACCAGTTCAGCACACCGTAGTGAGAAAACACACCAACTCCACAAATGGTCTTGTTTGGTTCACCGTTCATTAGAGTGTTCCTGATTTTATGTTCCCAACGATAATTACTTTGTATTTAACATAATAGTATGCTACTAATTGTTTTGATTTAATACACCATATTTGCATGCAAATCTATTTGCAAAGTTCAAAAACGATCCTTTTTATTGCGTAGCATAATGTACTAGGCCATGGCGCAATGCCCTTTGGGTATGTTAGTAGTGTTATCCTATTAATCATCTTCCACTTATAATCTCAAAGTTTCCTATATGGACTCCAGGTCACTTTTAATAACTGTACAATCTTCGAATAGACTATATTCAACCATTATCATGTATTTCCTCTACGGGATGGCCATATAATACATTCAACACACTTGGATTTAAACTGGTGGAACAACCCCCGTTTTATATTTAGCGGCCATTAAAGATGATTTACGTTTTGTGTTTCTGTAAAATATATTTGAAGACAATTATAGCTAATAGTTTGCATCAGTTATATACGTACAAAGGTTGCACAAAGGATTTAACTTATTCCTAAATTTCATTAATATATTCTTTGTAAATATATAGCTATTTCCTTAGCCTGAAATATATGTGTTATGTAAGACAGACTATACTTTTATTTGAGTTTCAAAAAGTGTGATGTACATACACTCTAGTTAAAGAGATCTGTCAAGGAAAGTCTACTATGACTCTATTTTCTAAGCTATACTGTAGTGGAATAATACAAGGTAAGTTTGCTACCTTATGAAGAGATCATCGATAAATTAATTTAAATAACAATTTCACCATCAACTTTAAAATTAATCAATTCTGTCACTTCTTCAGATACACAAGGATATTTTTGAAAATTTCCAACTGTCCCATTTTGAATTTCCACAGAAATAATTTAAATATGTCACCTCCTAGTAGATAGAGTATTGTGGTGTTTTTTTTTCTCGTCTAGAAAATTATTTATTCTGCCTAAACCATCACTACATTGATATTATCAATTTACCTTTTATTTTGGGTGGGCCCGGCCCACCCAATGGCACCGCCCCTCATTTGCATTCTCATATTGGTTTTTTAGGTTACTCTGAAATTTTCCACTCGAGTTGCATAATCCTTGTGTACACTCTTAGTTTATTTAAACTCTAGACAGTAATCAAATTATGTATTGCGTAAATATATTATTTTAAAATATAATATCCGAATTTAATTGGCAATATTAACGGTAATATAAATTTATAATTTATTATAAATGGAGAATTCCAACTTTTTTTTAGCACCCCATATTACTACCCATTCATTCAGGGAGAGTGGAAAACCATTAGGGGAAACCCCACCCAGTACACCCGACTGGGATCGAACCCCGATCTACCCGCATTTGACAGTCTAGTCTATTGAAGATTAGCGCCTTGGACCATGCGGCCACTGAGGCGGTTCTCAGAGTAGTTCCTTACCCATTCGACTATTTGATAAATTAATTTTTGCCACCTATCTATTGGCTGTAAGAGTAAAACCGGCTGAAAATTGATCACTTACGCACTGCTTCCTAATCTTGCTGATAGCTTTTCCTTTAAAAGTTGAACTAGAAATTAATTAATTTTACAAGGTATTGTCATTTATAATCTCACTTAAGATTGGCGCAATACAGTTGGGTCACGGGACCCCTCTTGTCCCAAAAATTCATAGCTTAGCTGGGCCATGTTCCCTGGCCATGAGGATTATAACAGATAACAGATCTGCGGGTAGATTTTAATTCAGCCCCACTAATATTTTTGCTTCATATTAAGTTAGGTTGAGTTAGACTAGATTAGACTAGGCCAGTTCAGTTGGGTTGGACTAGGCCAGGTTCGATTAGACTAACATTTTGTCTTACTGCCCATCACTTCCTGTTTTTCGCTCAGCTTGATAAAAAAAAATTACAACCATCTTAAATGAAACGTCACAACAGCCGGGGGCTGAGTCAGTACGCCAGTACTAACCTTTTAAACGCAGGTCATAACAGGTATTCTTAACCCAACTTTAATGCGCCACTTACGCTGTATTTTGCTCCAAACACTTGACACATTAAGAGTAATTTCATTAGGGTGACCCTCGAAGTTAATCATTCGCCTTATATTGTAGGTACACTTTAATCGGAAACCATGTGACAAATCATGCCAGAAAAATCACCAGTTTTATAAATCTCTCTATTACTGTAGAAGTGTAGTACATTTACACATTTATGGCTATATTTTTATAAATGCGCAAACCAATGCGTGTAAAGTAGAAAAAGTTTGAACAAAGATTTCGCAGCTATAAGTAAATAAGTAAAATATAAGTAATAAGTAAAACAATCACAAAACTAGTTGTATTAATACAAAGTATCAATGTTTTATTGCCTCAACACTAAGTCCTTCATCGTTAAAGTTATTGTGTTTTGTCGGCTCTATTAAAGGGCGGGGATCATATCCCCAAGTATTTGCTTTATTGTTCTTGTTGGCGTAAAGCAAGGCATGATGTTAATACGCTGGAAAGCATTGACACTTCGAACATATAGTTCTGGGAAATTATGTCATATAACAGACTTAACGAACCCTGATGCTATCTTTTGTTTCTTTGTTTTAGCCGGGAGGTTTCTAATTACCACCTTAAACTTATTTTTTCTTTGAAAGAAATTATAAACTTACATACTAAAGGGAAGCTGTGCTAAATAAATAGACCAACGACTCAAGTGGTTCTGGAGGTGGTTCAGCGCTTTCTCCTTTTCTTGGACCTCACGTTTCCTGTTTCACTGTTTGCAACGAATGAGGCACATGCCAATAGTTTCACAGAAAGTCAACTCGGGACTAGTTAGACTGTACCTTTTTTGACCGATCGAAGCGAGATTTAAGTTTTGAGGTGGGATGAAAGGGGTCGCGAG
>CABFWB010000088.1:425218-439059 GCA_902151455.1 Timema bartmani
GGGTTGTTTGAAATATCTTAGTTTCATAAGCTAGTGAATGAAATGGGGGCTTATAACACTTACCCTACTATTAGTTCGAGAGTGAAGCTAATAGTAATTGTGCTCATGGGTCTCGACTAAACACATTTTCCTACGAATTGTTTTCATAAGCTATACAGAGTGCATGGCAGCCTTATAATGAGTTTATTTACGTTCATGCAGGACAAAACACATTTCTACAACTCGTACGTGTAAATTGTAATAGACCCACGCCTACAAGATATTGTTAACCACAAATCCTCTTTAACAAGTACGGATTGTCTTCAAATAACATCTTCATTTTAAACTCATTTTCCAGCTATGTTTCAAGATCAAAACGATAATTCGCCTTACAAAATGAAAAATAAAAATGTAGAAAAAAAAATTAGAGAAGTTTCATAAATGTGAATGGAAAAAACTTTATGTTTTGTTTTGCTGTAGTTATTATTCTTCCCTACACTCTTTATGTGAAACTATAAAATAGTTTTATAATAGTTCTGATGGTGATCATTATCTCTGCACTAAGTGAGTCTGTTCGCCACCACATGTATGGCGTACACTCGGGTGAAAAATTATGTCTCATACTGTTTGAAGAACTACTCAATATTACAGTCCAAATTCTTTGAAAGTATTTACAGAAAATATAAACAAATTATTAATTGCGGTCAATATTGATGACACTCTACTTTATTATTATCACTATTTTACTGGTAATTAAATTGATAGTTGTAGATATCACGACTAGGTGTATGAATATATCAAAATTGTTTTAGTAACTTTAGTAACTCCCAGAATCTGTTCTTCCTACCAAAATAATACTATTGTAACTTTTTTTAGCTGTCAGATAAGTCCTCCTCCTTCCCTCCCTCTCACTTCTCCCTAAGAAAATTGAACTTCACATTCTACCAGTATGAACACTATTAACACATTTTTGAACAAATTTTGAAGAAGAAAAAAATGTGGACTCATATCTAATTATTTAATTAAATTTGAAAATAATAATTTAACTTATTTTAATTTATAGTGACACTCCAATTACACATTTCTACAATATTAAACATTGGCAGAGTCATTTCTAACAACAGAGCCATTCCAATAAATACTATTGCAAACAATTATATAGCTTATTATTCCTAGTTATCTCTTAATTGCACGTTCATATAGTATAATTACTGCTTATTTTCTAAACATTTTATACCCAAACGACTCTGGTCACTGGTTTACAATAACAACCATTTAACTTCTCAAACACTTAACAGACTGTACCTATACTACCATCTTGGTATTAATTCATAAGATAATAACTTGTACCGCCATCAAATGTAATCTTTCTTTATTGTTTTGTCCTCTACCCCTCATCCTTACAACTTTCGCCTAACCTCCCCTTTTTAACTTCTCCATCACTGCTTCAAACCTACTGAATAAGGTGTTTTTTTTTTTTACTTGTTTCAAAAATGATAATTGTTCAATTGAAAAGTGATTCTTTTATGGCAATCGTATCCATGAGGAAAACCTTAACTAGAGAAGAAGATCAAGAATGGTTTGTTTGTTTGTTTGTTTGTTTGTTTGTTTATTACACGCGTAGGATGTGACTTGAGTGTGTGGCCTCGTTTTTTAACCCAAGTGTTTTTAAAATAAAAGGGGGAAAGGAAGTTAATTTTTTTAAATTGTATTTTATTGGTGCTAATTAGAAGTTGACTGTCATTAGAACTTGCTTGTGTTTGTGTGTATTTGTTGACTATGTTACGACTCGGTTCACATGAGACTATTTGGCTTAACGTTGGAGTGTAGGGAACTCTAGAAAGCATGTGTGTTTTTTGTAGTTTTTATAGTAAAACTTTTTTTTAGACAAAATAGATAAAATATTGCTTCAGTACAAACATAGTTTAATTTTCTCACATAGTGATATCAACAATTGTTGAATATCTGTCATGAGCATAGCGGCATTAGTTGAGAAACTTTTTAAATTAAAAGAAAAAGTTGTCATTAAATTCCAGGACATTCTTGATAGATATTCAACAACTGTTGATATCAACATGTGAATAAAATTAAACTATGTTTCGACTGGAGCAATATTTTATTTATTTAGGCTTAAAATAGTTTGGATATAAAAACTGCAAGAAACACAGCTCTTAGCTCGCGTTTCCTACACTCCCCCCTTATTCAATAGCCCTTGTATCGAAAGTTAAAAAAAAAACTTTTTACAATATATAAGAGTAAATATAGCAGATTTCTGAAAACTTAAAATGACAGCTGATACAGGAATTGAACCCGGGACCTTTGGCTTTGTACGCCAATGCTCTAACCACTGAGCTATCCAGAAATATTCCCGTTACCAGGGTCATTCTTCATATTTTAAGGCAGAGTCTATGATGGACGTGTGGAAATCGTTGAATCCCGGTCAAATATACTGAGAATGTGTTTTCCTAAATAGTTTTCTACTCTACCTCCACGCAAATGCGACCTCCTCTCGTTAGCGTAATTAGTACATATGCGTACAGCCTAAACAGCGGTGCTAAAACAATATTAAATTATATTTTTAAAAATCTTGGTTAAATTTTAATCACGTCCCCATGGAGTTCTTATATTCAATCAAATAAGAATCAACTTTAAAGCTCAAGAAGTAGTTGAGGTTGATTTTTTTTTTCTTTGTTTGAATTTTTTCCTTCGTTTTTCTACACACACACACACACACACACACACACATATATATATATATATATATACAATATTTTATATATATTAGAGATGTCATGATACCTGTTTTTCTCGATTCCGATTCTTAATTTCAACCTCGATTTTTCGAATCTCGATTCCGATTCTTTAACATTTCCTTTTTCTTTATTTAATTATTGCAAAGTAAATCTGACGTGCCTGATACCCTACTTCCCCCCTCAATGCGAAACTTGGACTCGATTCATTAAAACACATGTCGTTTGAAACTTTAATCTCACAATCTTAGATATTTACTAAACACACTAAAATTCTTCAAAACTGTAAATCAAAACCAAGAATTCAAATAAACTCAAAATTAATACAATAAATTGGGGATTTTATAACGGAAAGAACACATTTCACACGCTACAAAAATTTTAAGTCGTCCGCCATAACTGATTATACACATATTCGCTCGTTAGAAATTAGTGATGAAGTTTTGGCAACGATATATCGATAAACTGATGGATTAAAATAAATATAATGGATTTTTATTAACTACGTCGATTTTTGTTCTATTTTTATTAAACGTTTCTTATTCAAAGAGCTAAATAAAACGTTCAAAATTGAAAAGCTACAAAGAATATAATTACAGAAGAACAGCCATTTTAATTTGATAGGAATATCTTAGCTTTCGACATACAGTACACGTTGTGATATATCAATTAATGATAAGTATATTGATATAATATAGAAAATTTCCATAACTAGTCTACGTATCATATATCGATTGTTTGTGTAGAAACGATTCATATATTCTGACAGTCAAAGTTTTTACCTCTTGTTACTGTCATAATATTAGGTCGTATTATATTTGAGACCATTTATTTTTCATGTAGATCACCTTAAAATGTTAGGGTCGTATTATATTCGGGATTTTAAAGCGTTTATCATCCTTAAAGTTTTGAAATTCCTTGGTTTTTATTTTGAAAACACTGACATAATTGAATAAACTAATAGGATTAAACACTTCTATAAGTCAAAATATTAAAACTATGCTCTGATTTTGGTATGAAGAACAGTATTTGATAGTTACTAAAGTTACTAAAACAATTTTAATATATTCGTACATCAAGTCGGGTCAGCTGAAGCTGTCACTTTTGATAGATATTATCAATAACAATAAAATAAAACAAATAATTCAGTAAAATATTACCAAATGCTATGTTATGTTGGCCGCAAATAGATATTTTCGAATTTTCTTAAATTTTCTTCTAACCAAAATCAAAATATACCATATTAATTAATATTTCAGTTAATAGCTCACAAAACATTATTTTTTTGGTTTAGGTTAGTATAAAATTTAGAGTTTTAAACTTGGCTCTATAAAAACTGGGAAGAGCTAAAATACTTAAGTACCTATTTAGAGTTGCTAGAGTTTGAACTTTTTTTAAATTCATTTACAAACGTAAATGCAACCAATTAAGTTATATTTTAAAATAGACTAGCCTCGTTTTACAGTAACTTAACATTTTGTGGATAAAGATGGCATCATTGGAATTCAATTAATTTCTTGTGTCCATTAAAGTCACATTAACTTTCAATTAAAACAATTTGTATGCTATAAAATAAAATATAGATCTGTAATAGCTCCTACGATAAGTAATTATCTCATATTAATATAAATATCTTACCTTTCACTCAAATCCATATGTCAAAATTTGAGCCAACTGTCTTGTTTTTGTGTTTTGTTTTATTTAAATTATCTATTTCAACTATTTTATTTTAGAAGACTTATTTATTCTTCTTTTTTTTAACGCGTCTCCGTTTTTTGAATGCGGATTTAGACTCTTTCGAGATTTACCAAAACATCGCTAGCTTGGTGGCTCCATTCTTTTTACTGTACTATTCTTCTCTGTGCAAATTGCCAAACCAATTTTTGCCAAGGCTCTGTTTTTTTTGTATATGTCGTGTTGTTTTTATTTGGTAACTTGAGGTCCAACCGGTCCTATTAGATACGATGTCGCACGCTTCAAGTACACTCACTTCACGTAATAACTAACGCTCACTATATGAGTTACAGCTTTTTTTTTTACGTCCTGCACTTTTTACATTTACATAAACAACTGGTAATATTCTCCTGCGATGGGTTAAAAGTTAGGAAAATTCAGAGAAACTTATTTTTTATTTCACCGCGTCTTACTACCTGTTCAGGCTCTATGCATATATGACAATAATTACTCTAATGGGGTATAGATGAGGAAGGAAGCATTTTAGAGATAATCTACCCGCGTTTGCATGGAAGGAGAGTGTGAAACCATATTATAAAAACCACCCTATTAGACCCGACCGGGATTCTAACCCCGATCTTCTCATTGTCAGCAGGCCCAGTCTATCATGAGAGTGACGCCTTATAGCGTTCAGTCACTGAAGCGCGTGAAATATAATATAACGATACAATGCTCTTACTTAATACACAACCTTTGTTGTGTTTTTTGTAATTTTTTCACCGCGTCTTACTACCCCTCCTGGGTATGCTCGTTTGACAATACTAATAATTGGGGTAGGAACAAAGAAAATATAATGTTAGCGGAAACCTACTAGAATGTTGATAGTAAGGTTATATCATCTTTTTTATTCCCTTTTCCTTATTTTATATACTTTTTTCTATGACGACGACATATGGCGGGGATTTTTTAACCATTTTCAAGTCTTATTTTTATTAAAGATGATTGATTTTACTTCATACTATTGGAAAGTTTGTGAAATTTTACGGTTTTATATGGAATCATTTTTAATTGATATGGTAATCATCTTTAGTAAAAATAAGACTTGAAGATGGTGAAAAATCACCTAAACATGTCGTCGTCATAGAAGAAAAGTATATAAATTAAGGAGAAGGGAATAAAAAAGACGATATAACCTTACTATTGATTATTATTCATGAAAATTATTAGAAACTACTAGAATGTGTCCAGGTAGAATTGGGAACCACCTTTAGAACACCAAACTACTGAGTGTAAACCTAGGCACTGGCAAACCAGACCATACGGCTTTAACACCTTATTAGGCGTGACCTGTGATGCCGATCGAACACCCACTTACTTGAAATTAAACCCTTTTCTCTCAGTCAACGTAGAACTAAATATATGTTTGGTCGCCAACCAATTATTCTTTTGTTTGTGAAGCTACGTTAATAATTAACCATTTAAAATATATTTAAATAATATGATTGTGTATTTTGTATATTTTGAAATCTTGAAATTATAAGAATGTTGATGTTCATATTATATGGATTTCAATTACATAGACGCCATAACTGTTGAGAATACTATGTGTAGAAAATTAAACCAAACGTATTCACTTAAATAATATTTAATTTATTTTGGCCAAAAAAAAGTTTTTTTCGCTATAAAAACGTTAAAAATACTGGTATTCACTAGTATCCCCTTCTAACCTACCTTTTTATAATTTCTAGCCAGGATTGGACCAACTACACCAAAATCCTTATTTAAGAAATATAAATAGATTTTTTTTTGGTAATATCTTTAGTATATCTTGGCGTGTTGTAGTGAGACTTGAGGGCGTGTGCTTAAAAGCGGCGTTTAGAGATTGATAGCCCCCATTTCTCTACCTCCCTTGCCCCCAACAATACACACACTAACTCACTCTAGGGGCAATTAACAGGTAATTGCGTTGTCTGGCTCGCGACACTCGACATATGTCCTCGCCACGACGACTCGTTAGCGGCCAGGTAATGAGCTGACATTCCTTCTCAGGAGGCTTGTATTGTCTAAGTTACCCCTCTTTGTCTAGTCGTACGCCATACTGTCTACTGGTGCTACCGAGATCAACCATTCGAATGAGCAAACCTCAAGGTAAAAGAGGCTAGAGTTAAAGTAACTGCACCGGCATTAAGACTTGGATGAGAAAACCCTAATTAGAAAAGAGCTTTTTGATAGCTATAAAAGTTACAAGAACCAAGTAAAGTCATGTGATATACAGATTTGGCTTTAGAAAGATAGTATCAAGATATATATTAAGCACTAATAATAAAGTAAAATGCTATCGCTGTTAACCACAAAATAATATATTTGTGTATTCAAAAAGGTCCTCTCATATCGAATTAATCCATAGTTTCACCCCATTTGGCCGCTCTTTCTTCATCACAACCCTTTCTCAAACCATTTCTTGAGCCCTCACGAAGATTTCCTTGTAGGCGATGACCAACAGCTGATGACTTGTTTCCCACACAGGTGAGGGAGGACGTTAGGGTAGGCCACGTTGTGGGTACAGTGGCTACCTCAGACCCGGATCACAGCAACCACGTGGCAGGGGGTCAGGTCACCTACACCCTGACCTCAGTCAACAGCTCTGAAGAGGAGGGTACGGAGCCTGAGGACAACAGTGTACTGTCAGCCTTCGACATGGACCGCACAACGGGTTCGCTGGTAAGTTCGATCTTAAAGTTCTTGTAAAGCCTCACTTTTACAAAGGTATATCGTAAGTTTTTTTATTAATGTTCATACTACTCGTAAAACCTCTTTGATCATATGATTCTTAATACATTATTTATTTTAGGAGATAGATATCTTAAAATGGTTTGCCATAAATTTCAACACAACTCAAAACATTTATGTTATAGTTAAGTAAACTACCCCAGTTTAGTAAAAACTTCCGTATATCTGATAGTTAATTTATTAAAACTTACAATAGGTTGAATAATTCATGGGGTCTTTTTATCTTGAAATATTTATGCAAAGAGAATATGGATCTGTGAAAGTAACCTTTAACTCACAAAGAAAATCAGCTACAAACTTCAAAACTTGCTATTTAAGAATCCAGGAGAAGATCGTTATTTACTCAAGGAAACATTTTTTAAATACAAATTTTTATCCCCAGGTGGTAGCCAGGGAGCTGGACCGAGAGACTCGCTCCGTTTACCGCTTGGAAGTGCGAGCCCTGGACACCTCGGCGTCGAACAACCCTCAAAGCAGTGCCGTATCGGTCAGGGTAGAGGTCACTGACGTGAACGACAACCCGCCGAGATGGCTTCAGGACCCGATCACGCTTCCGGTATCAGAGGACGCTCTCATTGGCTCACCCGTCTGGAACTTCTCCGCCACAGACGCGGACTTTGGTTCCAATGGCGAGGTCCGCTACAGGCTCGTGAAACAGTGGCCAGACGCCGGGGAAGTGTTCACCGTTGATCCTCTCACCGGAACTCTGACCTTGCGCGATCGTTTGGATTACGAGAGCACTAAAGAATATCACCTCGTCGTCCGGGCTATGGATCAGGCCGTGAACGAATCAGAGAGGTTGAGTACGACGGTGACCACTAGAGTGCTCGTTCGTGATTCGAACGATAACCCCCCTGTGTTCCTTTCACCTTCGACCCCCGTGGTCCACGTAGGAGAGGATACCCTAGTCGGTTATCCCTTGTGTCACATGATCGCGTCGGATAGGGACTCCGGAGAGAACGGGAGGGTGACCTACGACATCACGGGTGGGAACGACGAAGGATGGTTCGTTCTAGATCGCAGCACGGGTGTGTTGACGCTGGCGAGATCTCTCGGTAATGGCGGGACTTATGTGCTTAACGTGACGGCGAGTGATCACGGCGCCCCGGTGCCTCAGAGAGCGTCTAAAGCGATCCGGATTGTCGTGCAAGGTGCCAAAGACAACCCGCCCAGGTTCATACATCAGGAGTACCACGCCAATGTTTCAGAGGACGCCGCTGTCGGGAGTTTTGTAGTCAAGGTTACTGCGAGATCCATCGCTTCAGACTCTGCCGGTAAGTAATGACTAATGGAATTAAAAACATATTTTTCGCCCTTGGGATCAATTCAATATATTTTCAAAATATAAGATTTAATCCTCTTCCATTTTCTTAAATATAAATACATTCAAACTACTAGGTACTGTAAATGGTTATGGGGTTTTAGAATATTAAGCAGGTAGTGTTTATAAAAATTAAAAAATAAAACAAATAACAATCAAACTATTTCAAATATATTTCTAAATGAATATATAAATGTTATAATTTTGTAATAAATTTACTGACAACTAAATTTACTAAATCTTTCTCACATAGTATTGAGCAACAGGATTTTTATTGCTATAAAAGTATTTTTTTCTACAACAATTTAATGTTAATATTATTTCTAAGTATTTAAACTAGACCACATACTTTTACTTATTTTAGATCAGGCCCAGTCACTTAAGCTTCTAAATATTCTCGTCACGTACACGTTAAAAACAAAACCAAGTGTCGTCTGAGCCCAAACATACTTGTTTCCTATTCCCTTAAAAACAAAATGGACGTTAGCTTAAGACCAGTACAGCATGGATAGACTTTTTTTTATTAATTCATCCCTACATGTCTTCTTATGACCTAGCCATGGCCCGCATGCATGGAAATATCATATGGGCAGGACAGTGCTCACCCACCATAGGTTCTTGGAAGAAGAGTGTTCCTAGATAGTACCCACACCCAGGGGCGTATCCACGGGGGGGGGGTGAGGGGGGCTTTTGGGGTGGCTGAATCCCCCCCCCCCAGCTAAAGGTCCTTCTTCAAAAAATTAAGAATATTACAAAAATATGATTAGAACTATGTTCTGTCAATCAATTATATTTAATTTAATATAAAACAACATTTTATACGATAGTTAGGGCTTTTCAAAGGAATACTTTTTCTGTTATTTTAACTTTACTGTAAATTTGCACTTAAATGAAAACTGGACCTGTGATACCATAATATTTTCTAAAAATGGTTAAAGTCTTTACTCTTTGTACATAAAGTTTTGAAGTGGGTACATTAATTGAAATATTATTTTAGAGCATTTATGCAAACACTACTGTATCAGGAAGAGGGGAAGGGGCAGTTGATGTTATTATATTCCCTCACCCCCACCAACTGCAAATCCTGGGTGTGAAGAAGAATCTGTAAACGCAGACCTGTTAACCAGTGGCGTACACAGTGTTGGAGGGTAGGTTGATCCGATTTTGGTACAAATTAGCTTAAATATTACCATATGCATCCTTTGAATCAAAATTTTTCTTGGGGGAGAAAACATCGGAACCCCACTTTTTAGGGAGCATCGCTGATTCTCTATCTTTCTTATCCCCTACTTCAAATCAAATTTCCAAATATCACAGTAATTGAAATATATAATAGTGCAATTATGAACATTATTATGTAAAAAAAAAACCTCCAGCACAAAATCCTGGGTGCGCCCCTGCCCACACCGCTTTTCGCGGCTGATGGTCAGTTATATAACTGGATGTAGCTGAGGGGGCGCTACTACAACAGCAGAATAAGACACTTATACAGGGTTGCCACGCAAAAAAAAACAACGGGAAAACACTGAATTTTTTATGACTGGAAGAAACCAGGAAAACACAGAGAATTTTTTTAAAATATTTAAAATACTGGAATATTTGTTATTTTTGAAAATTAACTGCAACCTTTAAATAGTAGGTATCTGCTTCAATGGCCGAATGTTCTAAGGCCTTACTCTCCTGATAGACTGGCCACTGAAGACGGGGAGATTGAAGATCGAATCCTGGTCGGGTCTACTGAGGGTGGTTTTTACTAAATAGTTTCCCACTCTCCTTCCACGTAAATGCGGGTAGATTATCTCTAAAGTGCTTCCTTCTTCATCCTTACCCTATTAGATTAATTATCATATATATGTATAGCCTGAACAGATAGTAAGACGTGGTTATGAAAAAAATTAGGAGGCCTTTCTTTGCATTGAAGAAAAAGAGAACTGGTGAAAAACGTTAAATCGATTAGTTTCCACCACTTCACCCCACATTTTTTTCCCTCCTTGTAACATTTGGTTGCGTGACAACTACATATATTTCCCCTTCAAGGTCAAATCCTTTTCTCAACACCAACGGCAAGACTTCACTGTATAGCCAATGTTATGAAAGTGAAATTTCATTCTTCTATGCTACTTTTTAAATAATGTATCTAGAAAAATGGTGTTCCCATCTGTAAAACCTGGAGAATAAAGGGAATTTCGTATTATGAAAATAGTGACAACCCTGCTATAGGTTGGTTCATCCATTCTATTCACTGATCATGGTAGTTTGTGTCTGGGAATATATATATTAACAGACACTCCACCAGGATAAAAAGAGGATCCTAGCTTGTACCATCCCTTAGCTTCTTCGCTGCTGGTCATTTGTATATATAGATATATCTTAGAAAACGCCCACACTACACTATCCAAAGAATGAGCTCTAGAATTTAACTTCACTTTTCTACACATTTAATCGGGAAATATTCTTTAGAATTTAGAAATCTACCATTTGTATCCCACGGAATCTATACATTTCTATACTGATTCATGTTTTTTTTTTTAGCACCAAGTCTTACTACATGCTCGGATTATACGCTTTTGTACTAAATACGCTAGGGTTTTTAAGGCCGGTACACACATAACGCTAAGCCAAGCTAAGCCGTGCTATGCTAAGACTTTGTCAATTTGGTTTCACACTCATTGCTAAGCTAAGCTATACCCTGATTTGGTTAAAAGAACAATAGAGAAAATTCAAACATATTTCTTTGCGGCAGACAATGATAGCATTTTACCATATTACTTGTGTTATTTTATAGGTATTTATATTTTCTATCAAAATTGACAGCCGCAGAAAACATGTCTTGATATATGGATATATTAAAATTGTTTTAATAACTTTAGTAACTAACTTCTACTGTTCTTCCTACCAAAATCATACTGTAAACAATGGTCCCTCTTTCCCCTCCCGAATTCAGTGTCGTTTCTTTCTGGTCTGCTCCAGTGAAGCTTAGTTATGACGGCGTTTTCCAAAATGTCTTATTTGGGTTCAGATGTTAGTACTGAGGGAGAGAAGATTCTGTTGTTGACAGTTGTTTGGGAAGATAAAGAAATTTTAGGAGGGGGGTCTTTGACATGTTCAATTAAAGCTTCCATTTTAATTTAAAAACATTTATTAAACATAAAACATAAATATAATATTATTTAAATACACATAAAATAAACTGTCAAAATAACTTCAACACGTCTTTGGTTATCTTCACCAAACTAGCACTGCGTCTGTTAAGCACGGATCCTAAGCTGCACTATGCGCATGCGCAACGTAAGATGGCTCAAGATGGGAGATGGGAAAAACATAGCGTGGCGTAGCAATGCATAGATTAGCTTAGCGTAGCTTAGCTTTCTGTGTGAACTAGCACATTTAAATATATTGTCCTCTATTTTTCTAAAGAGCTAGCAAAGCAAATATTAGCTTCTTAGCGTTCAGTATGTACCGGCCTTTAAGGGATGAGTAAGGTTATAATTATAGGAAGTGCACCCGCATTTGCGTGGAGGAAGAGTGTAAATTTTTTTTGGAAAAACAACCCTCAGTACACCTGACGGATATTCGAACCTTGATCTACCCATCATCGGCAGTCTAGTCCACTGCGAGAGTTGCGCGTTAGACCATACGGCCACCCAAGCGTGCCATCTTTCATGTTATTATTATTATTATTACTAGCACCGCATCTTACTACCCGTTCGGGTTATACGCACTTACGTTAATGTGTAATGGTAGGGTGATTGTGAGATGAAATGGAGGACCTACAGTTTAACGTGGAATCCGAACCACGGTGGAGACCTGGCATTCCTCACATTCACTAGCTGTGATTAATACACACCTTGTCAGAGGTGAAGGAAGGGTTTGGCAATCAGATAAATCTGTGCCGGTAACAAGGATTGAACCCCGGACCCTCAGCACAGAAGTCTGACACCTTACCCCTAGACCACCAGGTCACCCATCTTTCATGTTAATGTTCCTGTTGTTTCACAATAATTTTATTCGATTGAATAGTTCTTTATTATTATTATTATTATTATTATTATTATTATTATTATTATTTTAGTAGGGGATAGGAACTTTCTTATTTAATCTGACATAATTTAAATTGTATCTCACAATAAAAATACATGTTGCTTGTATTCAACCTCCAGTCTTTGAAAAATAAATTTCTTATGCTTTTAAAAAAAAAATCAAAATACAGAGCTTAGTTTGGAAAGGGAAAAACAAGCTGAATTTGGTCAACACATTTTTTAAGAATTAAGGTGGCTTAGCGGTCTAGGGGTAAGGTGTCAGACTTCTGTACTGGGGGTCCAGGGTTCAATCCTCGGTATAGGCACAGATTTGTCTGATTGCCAAACCCTTCCTTCACCTCTGACAAGACGTGTATTACTCACAACTTGTGAATGTGTGGAATGCCAGGCCACCACCGTGGTTCGGATCCCACGTTAAACTGTAGGTCCTCCATTTCATCTCACAATCACCCTACCACTACACATTAGCGTAAGTGCATACAATTCGAACGGGTAGTATGATGCGGTGTTAATAATAATAATAATAATAATAATAATAATAATAATAATAATAGTAATAATAATAGTAATAATAATAATAATAGTAATAATAATAATCTAAAAATTAAATTGTTTTAAACTATTTAGTACACACACAGAGGCCTACTTTTGTACACTACCGTGATTCGTCTTTACTTTTTGCAACTGTGAATCTTATTTTTGTCATCTCAAGTGTTAAAATAAAATTCTTATGTTTAGTTTCAAAACGCAATATCAAGTGATGAGCCACATTTATCTATCATAAAATACCAAGATTGTATTCAGCCCACTATAAAACCCAAATGCATAAGCCCCAGGGCCTTCTTAACCGCATCGTAAGCCCCTGGGCAAAGCATTGCACTGGGCTCCTACCAACCCTGCCCACCCACAGGAATAAAAATGTAAGCGAACAAATCGACCTTACGTATAGATTTATACTTTAACGGTACTTTCAACAAACATTTTGTTACAAAATCATTGTTTAAACATAAACAAACATACTGTGTGTAAAGCAAGGATTAATCAACACAACCTTTCACAATATAAGCTTTGTAAAACACAATCGTGGGGTCACTAGGTAGTGCCCAATCTGCCCATGCCTAAATACCTCCCTGTTTAGGCCTATATGCACCAGAATAATTTTGTTGACATGAAGATTTTGTAGCCAAAGAAAACCAAAACTCAAGAGAATTAAATTTGAGGTGTTTTTTTTAAAGCAATTATGTTCGTAGTGAGTAAACGATTCTCCTACCACAAGGAGCTGGGGGG
>CABFWB010000088.1:443284-457411 GCA_902151455.1 Timema bartmani
CGTCTCAATTAGGTTAATTGAATTTTAAAACGTTTCCCTTCCCTCCACCCCCTCAGCCGTCCTACACCCTTCTTTTCTTCCCAGCGAAATGGTACACAAACCCTGAGAATAAAGTGACAAGTCATGCTATGCAATTGCTCCTGATGGTAGGGCTACAAGATGCCGGGGGAAATTACAGACATTCTCTGTCTTTCAAGCAAGGGTATTACGAAACATGGTCGAAACCGTGGAAAACGGGCGGGGTTGGATTGGATCCAAGGATAATGTGCTTGATTTCTTTCCTTCTTTTTTTTTAGCAGGCACATTTTTACTACACGTTCAGGCTATGTGCTTTTATACTAATCACGGTAAAGGGTTAGGAATGAGGAAAGTTGAATTTAAAGGAAGTGTACCCACATTTGCGTGGAAAGAGAGAGTGGGGAAACCATTTAGGGGAAAACCACCCTCAGCAGGCTACATCCGGCCAGGATCGAGCCACGATCTCCCCATTTCGGCAGTCTAGTCCATTGTGAGAGTGACGCCTTTAACCATGGGGCCACCGAAGCGAGCGTGTGCTTAATGCTCTACGGGCAAAATCAGACTAAAGTTCGTAGTTCGATTCTCGGGCTGGTATACTAGGGGGTGACTTTCCATATGAGGTTCTCAGCCCTCTCCCGTCGCTAATGTGGTTGCTCACACTCTAAAACTACCCTCCACATATATATTAGATTAAGACGTTAATAACCTTTTTTGACACGCTTAAGTGGTCGAATAGTTTAAGGCATCACTCTCATGTTAGACTGGCCTTTTGATGACAGGGAAATTGGGGTTCGAATCCCAGTCGGGTCTACTAAGGGTGATTATAAAACCTTATTAAACCTAAATCTTATCCAATATTACAAAATAAAAACACAAAACAAGATTATAATATAATCATGATCAACACACATGGACTGAATTTTAGCACCTGTTTGGGTTATGCGCATATGTATTAACTATACTAATGTGTTAGGGATGAGAAAGGTTGAATTTAGTAGAAGTATACACGCATTTACCAGGAGAGATAGTGGAAAACCATCTAGGAAAAACAACTCTCAGAATACTCAACCGGGATTCGAATCCCTATCTTCCGGACATCGGCATTCCAATCTTTCACGAGGGTGACACCTTAGATCATGCGGCCACTGAAGAGGGTGTTAAGCATGATTAATTATATATTTAAATAAATGGTACGATAGAATCATACATGCTATCTCACATAATCTACAATAATAGGCTCACCATTTTTTTAAACCTGTTATCAGTAATCTACCCTTAAATCAATTTTCCTCAGAAAAAAACAAGTACGCAGTGTTATTTATCATGTAACACCCCTTCAATCTATCCATTTTAGCAAGATCGTTAGAGCCATCTTTGAAAGTTTTTGCATTTTCAAAAATCACTCTTCAGTAAGTTTATCTAAACGTTTCATTAAAAAACTAGCTTTGCCTAAGATTGTAAATTTTCAAGATCAGTGTTTTTATATTTTTTAACAAAGTGAGTTTGGTAAAACACCTACTTAAAAAGGCTAGTTTTGCAAAACCTTACAGAATTTAAAAAAATCAATTGAAAAATAACAAATTAAGTTATGATAATTCTGATTGATGTATTGAAATCTGGTAAAATAAAATATATGAATCTATATAAAACTCAATTTTAAGATGTTCGGGACAAAGCTAACGGCCCTCAACTGTAGGACCCAATATTCTTAGTTCGAGGCCACATAAAACGTTGAGATCGATCATAATTTTGAGGTAAAACATGTTTACGATTACAATACATTTCATATTTGAAAAAGTAAAAAACTTGAAATAGCGTGCAAATATTCTATGACTGTATGTTCCATGCACAAGACATGAAGGTTGTTTGTTTCAAGCTCTAGTGTGTCCTATTTATCCAACTCTAAATTTGGAAACCACATCATTTAGAAAACCTGTTTTAAAATTATATATAGTTTCGATCGTGAGAATCTTGTTCAATAACATTAGTCCTTAGAGCAACAATCGCAGAAAGTATTCCAATGTGCTTCAAAACTATCTTGAGTTTCGTCAAAATGTTTTTATAACGTCCACGCCCGCCTTTAAGACAATTTAAAACGATAGTTTTTGAAATTATATCTTTAACAAATATATACAGGTGTATTGAATAACTATTCTCTACTAAGCAAGTGATTATTTATATTAACGAAATTGCCTACTTGGGGAGTTTGAAGCTATTTTACGAAGCGGTTTGCATCATAACTTGACGCATCCAAAGCAGTCTCACTTAGACATCAATGTACGAAATAGAAAAAGAGGGAAGAAAATGAGCAGCTTAGCCTGCGAGGCCTCTAGTTTATTTAATGAGAACACCCCCACAAGGCGGTAGTCGGGGGGGGGGGGGGGGTTTGGNGGGGGGTTTGGGAGTTCAACCCCAACCAATTTAACGAACAAAATATATATGGCTTTATTTATAGTTCAAACAATATCAAAATTAAGGCACAAGTACAAATTAGGGGGCTGTGTGACCATATAAAGCACTTCAGAGAACTTTTAGAGGAATTTAATATTTATATTTTTTTTCTAGCCTTCAGCAGTTATGATGTATGTTGCTATTAAAAACACTTCACATAGCTTCTATAGGTGTTTTAATATTTAAAAAATTTTCTAGCCTTCGGCGTTGATATAAAAGACACTTCAGATATCATCTAGAGGTGTTTAATATTTAGAGCTTTTTCTAGCCTCTGGCAGTTATAGTGCTATGTCGCCATAAAAAAACCACTTCAGATAGCTTCTAGAGGTGTTTAATATTTATAATTTTTCCTTGCCTTCAGTAGTTAGGGGGTTATGTTACTATAAAAAACACTTTAGAGAACTTCTAGAGGTGTTTATCATTTAGAATTTTTTCTAGCCTCCGGAAATTGGGTAGTGTGCCCACCAAACCCCCCACTCCCCATCGCCCTTAAAAGTATTGGCTGGCTACGGCCTTGCGCCTCCCTTCTTCCTTTGACGAGTTTACACACTCACTTTACTATTTAAATCTTGGAAACATTGTCTGGCTTTTTAAAACTATAGACCTACTTATTCTTGTTTCCTATTCTAGATAGATATATGCATCCGCGAACTTTTTTAAAATCTCCATCCTGGTAGAAAGATTCCTACAGGCCATTTTCGTGACCAAGCCAAATAGCCTAAGTTGTTGATGATTTATAAAAACCTAAGTTTACAAAAACTACTGCAAGATAAAGATTATAATTGTGTGACATTAAGAATCTATGGGTTTGGTTTTAACGTTATATCTTTAAAACTCGCTGAATAAAACGTAGATTCGTCAACATTGGAAATCCTATCTTGACCTACTGTGACGTCACAAGTAGGCAACGTTCTTAAAGACGCAATCCTCACAATCTCCAAATACTCTAAACCCAAAGATCCCGAGTGTAAATACTTTCCGATTTATCAGAGTTTTTCTAATTGCATTGTAATATCCAAAATATAATTTCAGTTTTAAGGAAGCTTTCCATATGTAAGGTACTGTATTAGCAAATATAAAATTTCTCCATATCAGAAGATATGTACTTTAAAATATCTTACAAGTTCAGCTTTTTATTCTACTGTAATGGCAAATAATAAATGTTAGCTTTCAGAAGCTTTACAAATTTACTTTGATAACAAACATAAAAAATGTACTGGGATAGTAACATAATGTCAGGAACTTACCTAATGTACAGAAATATCAAAGATTTAATTTCAACTTATCTAGAGTTTTTTTAATGTACTGCAATAGCATATATATAATCTCAGTTTATCAGTTGCTTTCTAAACATAGGCCTTCTCTAATACAGTCTGATTTTCATTGAAAGTACGTTATTTGAAAACTGGAAGTTAATATTACCACAATGGCTCAAATAAAAATATGATAATATTGTATGTTCTACTCTTTGTTTGGTTAGTAATGTGAATATTAGTAATGTAAACCTAGTCTGAAACCTTAGCTCAGTCGGTAGCGCGTCTATCTACTGAGCTAAGGGTCCCAGGTTCGTTGATCCTGGCATGACGAAAAATTTATCATTGGTGAAATGTGGGGTTCCCCTTTCACAGTGATAAATTAATGGCTGGGGCCTGGATGTTGTGTCTGTTCAATATTATATAAGTTTATAAGTTGTGTGCTGATATAATCAATTGGTTTAGAAAATGCACGTTAAATACCTCAAATAAATGGGCAAAAAATAATTCTACAGTAATCCATAAGGAGGTATTATTGGGAAGCTTCTGATAACTTGCTAATTAATAAATCACATAAAACATAATCATACAATGCCAAACTTTAGTGACTTTCAATCGTTATTGCTGGTTCGAAAGTGGGCTTCCTATAAAAATCAAGTATTATGTATCTAAGAAACGTTGTTAATCATTATGATGTGTTTGTCCTTCAGTCGGCGGTGGCAACCTGACGTACTCCGTGCCCCCGGGCGCGGCAGAAGACAGGTTCACGGTGGACGCCCGCTCTGGGGTGGTGTCGGTGCGAGCCCCATTAGACCGCGAGGCGAGGGACCGCTACGCCTTGCCTGTCTACGTGAGCAACGGCGCGCATGCGCACGGGGACCTTGCGACTGTATGGGTGAGGGTGACGGACGTTAACGACAACCCCCCGGTGTTCCGTCCGGGGGCGTGCTACCCTCTGGCTGTGCCCGAGAACAGTGATCTCGCCGTCATCCATACCGTGGTTGCCGTGGACAAGGACATCGAGGGTAACGGCGAGATCACCTATACCATCGCAGGTAGCTTCTTGACCTCTTGATCTTCTGCAATATCTCTCTCTCTCTCTCTCTTTCGGGGGTTTAATAGAGGTGACCTTCAAGGTGGGGTGAAAGGGTACGGTTTTATAAAAGAAAAAAATATTTTGTCCAACATAAATCAAATATGGTTTAACTTATTACATAAAGTATTATCTAAACAGTTCTTGAATATTATATCCTAAGCATTGGGGCAGAGAAAAAGTTTTGATAAACTACGCGATGTCCATGACATATATATCCAAAAACTGTTTTTACTACCGCGTCTTATTACATGCTCAGGTTATACATATATAATTTATTTAAGGAGGGGGGGGCGACATTTGCATGGTAGGGGAGTGGAAAATCATTAATAGAAAATCACCCCCCTAGTAGACTAAGACATCTTAGTTCGTAAAATGTAAAGTATACATTTGCATAACTATATGTATTTCTCATTCAAAACTTATTATTTAATACATTATTTTATTTTCTTAGATGTATATTACAGAATATTTATAACTTGCATTATGAAAAGTTGAAGAGAAACTTTACCCTGGGGTACGCGAAAAAAAAAGGTTGAATACCCACTTATATAAACCCACTAAACAATCGTCAGTCGTCTAAAATATATTTTATATTAATACATTTAAAAAAATTACTTTGAAGGTTGCTAAAATGGATGAGGATAAAGGCTATGGTAAGAGATGTGAATACGTCACTTTAGAACTTGTTCGTCTGTCATGTTTCAAGGTGGTAACGTCGGCAACAGGTTCAGC
Source organism: Timema bartmani (assembly GCA_902151455.1). Taxonomy (NCBI): domain Eukaryota; kingdom Metazoa; phylum Arthropoda; class Insecta; order Phasmatodea; family Timematidae; genus Timema; species Timema bartmani. The sequence goes on from CABFWB010000088.1 coordinate 448,835, forward strand.
CTGGACCCTCACACGGGGGAACTAAAATCCCGCCCTCTGGATCGGGAATCTCTGACCCGCTATTGGCTGTTGGTGATGGCTCAGGACCGCGGGTCTCCGGCGCCTTTACGGGCGTCCTGCAACATATCCGTCTTAGTCGAGGACCAGAATGACAACGATCCAGTGTTTGCGCAGCCCAGGTCAGTCTTTCTGTCTACTACCGGGACCGTAGTGAATCGTAGAGTGACTATCAAACCGCCATTTTAAAAATAAGAATTTAAAAAACCGCCAGTGCCAACTTATGTGGATAGAGGGTGCTATGTGGTCAGCAGCACAACGAGCCCTCCGATAATCTCAGTTTTCTAAGCTGGAGCTACTTCATTTTCATTCCAGTATCTCCTCATTGGTTCTCACGAGGCCGATTATTTTGACCCCATTGCAGACCCACTGCTTCACAGAAAATCTAGAAGCAACGAGAACAAACCCATGACCTTTGGGTCTGTAGTCAGGAACTCTGGCCACTATACCAAAGAGGCGATCGAAATACAAACTATAGCTAGCAAAAAAAGAAAAGCCCATGTTTGTTATTTATTAAATAGCCATATGAAAACCGAATAGATGTTTGCTATAAAAAAAAATTGGTTATTTACAGTTTCCGCAAGTATTACATCAATTTTCATTTTATTTTTTCTTGGTGTAAATGGTCCTAGCTGTTAGTGGAAAGTTTGTTATTCATACGCGTTATTTTTATGTGCCGTTTTTTAAAATGTTATTCTGATTAAAGTTTTCTAAACAATTAACTATCATGGTTATTAATGGCATCATAAATGGGATATAAATATTTCATTGTTAAAAATGAAGGCCTGCGTTAATATATGAAATTATAAAAAGATGTGGCCAAAACCTTCGATTTTGTTTATTATTGCCATAACTTTTAATTTATAGTTTTCTAAATATGTTGATAAAGAAATGTTACTATAAAGTATTAATCCGTCGTTTTCTGAGTTTGAAAGAAGGCTTCTTATAATTTATGTTATTCGTAAAGAGACACAATTCAGGACTTTTACTTACTTAATACCAAATTTGAAAATTAACTTTAGTTAAGTACACACCTATCCCCAGATACATATTTCAATAAAATTAAACATATTTAAGGAAAAGCACTTGGACAATGTAATCGAACATGATACCTTTGCACTCACCACTGAGCTAGCCAAGCTTTTTCATCTGTTCAGGAACAATCTTTACACACAAGTACATCACAGACTCTGTCTTAAACTATGAGTGAAGAATGATGGGACAGTTACAGGATAGCTAAGTGTTAAGATAAGCTCAATACTACGCTGATCCAAAGGTCCCCAGATTCGATTCCCGTTTACAGTAAGTCCTCAACCTACACGCCAGTGTCGTATCTTGACAAATCCCGGACCCATAATTTCGGAATCTTCCACCCCCTTATGACCATTGTCGTTCTCCTCCCTTACAGATACTCGGCAAGCGTGGCTGAAGACGCGCCCCCTGGCACCGCGGTGCTCACAGTGCACGCGACCGACGCCGACCTAGGCCCCAACGCGAGACTCGTCTACTCGCTGGCCAACGAGAGTGACTGGATGTTCCAGGTGGACAACAGGACGGGCGTCATCACCACGGCAGGGTGAGCATTCAACTAATCTACTGTAGTTCCTTCTTATAGCTTCACTTGAGATACTGTAGTTCCTTATCATAGATTCACTTGAGATACTGTAGTTCCTTCACATAGCTTCATTTGAGGTACTGTAGTTCCTTCTTATAACTTCACTTGAGATACTGTAGATACTTCTCATAGCTTCATTTGAGATACTGTAGTTCTTTCTCATAGCTTTCACTTGAGATACTGTAATTCCTTCTCATAGCTTCATTTGAGATATTATAGTTCCTTCTTATAGCTTCACTTGAGATACTGTATTTCCTTCTCATAGCTTTCAATTGAGATACTGTAGTTCCTTCTCATAGCTTCACTTGGTCTTCTGTAGTTCCTTCTTATAGCTTCACTTAAGACACTGTAGTTCCTTCTCATAGCTTCACTTGAGATACTGTAGTTCCTTCTCATAGCTTCACTTGAGATACTGTAGTTCCTTCTCATATCTTCACTTGAGATACTGTAGTTCCTTCTCATAGCTGCACTTGATCTACTGTAGTTCCTTCTCCTATCTTCACTTGAGGTACTGTAGTTCCTTCTCATATCTTCACTTGAAGTATTGTAGTTTTTTCTGATAGCTTCACTTGAGATACTGTAGTTCCTTCTCATAGCTTCTCTTGAGGTACTGTAGTTCCTTCTCATAGCTTCACTTTAGATACTGTAGTTCCTTCTCATAGCTTTCACTTGAGATACTGTAGTTCCTTCTCATAGCTTTCACTTGAGACACTGTGGATCCTTCTCATAGCTTTAAACTCTACCTACGATATTAGTGTACTGTTAAATTCAGAAATTCATGATTGGTTGCATGATAAACAAATAATAGTTATGTGAAAATATTTTGTGTCAACAAAGATAATATAAAAATATTTGTGTTTGATTTTGGTGGATATAGAAGAAATTTACACCTATAACCACCAGCTATAGTCCAATTATCATAGGAAAGGCCTTCCTTATCTTTCAGCAAGAAAAATTTCTGTACACTAATTTTTTGTAGGAATAGACATATGAAAGACCTGTTCTTCCTACCAAGATCCTACTATGTTGTAGGATTCTAAAAATAAAAAACATCTTTCAGATGTGCATTTCAACCAGTCAGTTTATAAACCTACTTTCATGTATTCTAACGTCAAGTCATGTGATCTGCACTAGACCCTATTGATAAATATCATCAGCAATTATAGAATAATCCTAATAATATAGTTTAAAAAATTATCAATGTTGACCGCAAAAAAAATATATATGTATTTTATATAAAAAAAGGTCCTTCCAATGAAAATAATTGTAATGTGTGCCTGATTCTGACCTTGATGGATGGGACTCAGTTTAAATCCCGACCAGGTGCACCAGGAGTGGTTACAGCCTTTCTACAGGTGCATGCAAGTGCATTTACTTTTTAATTACCCGTCTCACGCCTCGTCTTTCAGTTTAATTCGTTAATAACCCTGGCGTTGAGCGTACCAATAAAATAATAGGGCTACATCTTGTATATTACCTATGTTTTTTGTGTGTAGTTAATATTTATTATATTAGCATGAAGAGATTTTTAAAAAATGCACAAATCATTCTTTTATTCTTTGCATTACAAGAATTTTTTCAAGCACCGCGTCTTACTACCTCTTCGATTTATACACTTATATACTAACCACGCAAATGGTTTTATGGATTAGGAAGGTTAAATTTACTGGAAGTACATCCTCATTTGCATGAAGAGAGAGTGTAAAACCATTTTGGAAAAAAAACCATCAACACACCTGACTGAGATTCAAATCTCAGGCTCCACGTCATCAACATTCCAATTTATTGCGAGAGGGATGCCTTAGAACAGCGGTTCTCAAACTGGGGTACGCGAGCAGTTCTCAAGGGGAAGTTGGCAAAATGACAAGGGAAACCCAAATTGTTGGCTCTTACTGTTATCTGGTTATTTCCACCCTTCTTTTCCCCCTATTTTCTCTCAGCTGGAGACCGATTTCTGAGAATATTCAACCCTCTACTTGACACCTTCCCCATTAGCGGTTATCTTGCTTATATTTAGAGTAATTTGAGCATCTTTCTTGAACAGTCACGACTTGGTGACATACTTATTCTCTCTCAACGATATTACTAAAACTCGCAACGCAGTTTATTATTATTATTATTATTATTATTATTATTATTATTAGCACCGCGTCTTACTACCCGTTCGGGTTGTATACACACTTACGCTAATGTGTAATGGTTGGGTGATTGTGAGATGAAATGGAGGACCTACAGTTTAACATGGAATCCGAACCATGGTGGTGTCCTGGCATTCCTCACATTCAAAAGTTGTGATTAATACACCTCTTGTCAGAGGTGAAGGAAGGGTTTGGCAACCAGATAAATCTGTGCCGGGACCGAGGATTGAACCCCGGACCCCCAGCAACAGAAGTTTGACACCTTACCCCTAAGCCGCCAGGTCACCCTCGCAATGCATTGTAGAGATCTATTTCGGTGATGTTTATATATTAATTATTTCCAATCTATTTGTGCTATGTATTATATATCGGCCTATTATTGAAAATGTTACTCAAACAGATTATGCATGTTAAGGTGGCTTGCCAAACGAAATTATCTTTGGCAGCCATTTGGTTGCAAAGGCTGAATGAGTTTCGTCATATCGCTGGCCATGTCATCAAGTTTATGATGCCTTTCTCAACAAAATATCTCTGTGAGAGTGGCTTTTCATCCATGGTGTACCTAAAAAATAATTAAGTTATCTCAATAGGCTAAATTTGGAGCCGGACCTCCACTTGAAAAATTCAACTGGACAACTAGACATCAAAAAGTTGTGCCAAGCCATGCAGCCACACCCCTCTTACTGAAAAACTTTGGGATTCACAATATATCAGCTCCAGAATTACAATTAGAAATTTTGATTTGAAAATATTGTGTTTAGGTTTACTTTATTTGATTTTTTTTTGAACGAATTTTTGAAGTAAATGCATAAAACTTTTCAACAGACTTTTTCCGGTAAAATTATGTTTTTTAGTTGATCATAACGATTTTCAATAAGAGATAATGAATGTTAAGGATTTAACAGTAGGATTCTCTCTAAATACGAGTAGCTTTGTCACATTTGAAATATTTCTATTACAGATATATTTTCCCAATAGATTAAATAGATCAATAATATACCATTTGGTCATAATTTTTTTTAAACCTGCCATTTGGAATTTAAAAAAATTATCTTAGGGGTACATTAAACTTTTAGTCATTGCCAAGGGGTACAATCTAAAAAAAAGTTTGAGAACCGCTGCCTTGGAACATTCGACCACCAAATTGGGTGTGTATTCGCATTTACATAGTAATTGAAAGAGAAAACATTTATCAAAACAAAATGACTTCAGTTCACCCCTTTGGAACCCGATCCCCGGCTTGGTAAAATTATGATGGTAAAATTTTTTCTAAAAATAAAAAAAAGATGGCTGGTGTTACAGATGATAAACACCCCCTCAAGCACGCACGCGCGATTAGTTTTTTATTTCTTCTAATCTTCCCCGTGGGCTTAAATAAGAAACAAGCTTGCCCCGGCCATCGCGAAAAGCAATTTATCAACACCTCGGTCGCTGTGGCTCGGGCGCCATTTCAGCAGTGTCATGGAAACCGGCCATGACTGCCAGGCTAGCTGTTCTCCTCTCGTAGGCCGGCTCGGCCTCAGCATAACAAAAAGGTCACACTAATTACGAAACATAGTTGCATCTCATCGTCGGTTCATGCAGCGACGACATCATTAACTCAAAAACGTAACGGCTTCTTATTCTTCTTATGAGTTGGGCCTTTTTCTTCGTTTTTTTTGTGTTTTTTTTATCTCGTCTATAGGAGATTGCTTTGTTCCAAACGAGTTCGGGGTATCTGTTTGAAGACCTTGGACCCGCAGCGAAAACATATTGAGCTTGAAATATCGTGTCTTACCCATATTGGCACACAATTAAGTCCTCAAGGTGGGGTGGAAGGTGACGCAAAAAAGTGTCAGTGTTTTTTGTAGTTTTCAATAAAAAAAAAGGTCCATAGCATCAATGTGCAAACAAGTCATACCGACGAAGTAACCGACGTTTGCTGGAGTAGATAGTGCCAACTTCTATGGATAGAGGGGTGTCTTGTGGTCAGCACAGTGAATCCTTTGGACGTTAGTCTCAGTTTGCTCTACTGGAGCTGCTACTTTTTCCTTAAAGTATCTCCTCATTTGTCCTCACGAGGTTGAATTGACACGGTTCCAGATCCACTGCTTCACAGAAAATATTTTAAGTGTCAGGGATTGAACCTAGGACCTCTGGATTTGTAGCTAGGGACTCAAACCACTAGACCACAGAGGCGGCCTTCATAGCAAGCACATTTTTTTTTTTCGGCAAAATAAATCAAATATTGCCCCAGTAGAAGTATCAACTTTAAATTTATACACATAATAATTCCAAGAGTTGTTGAATATCTGTCATGAGCATAACGGTATTAGATGAGAAAATGTTTAAATGAAGAGGAAAAGTCATCATTAAATCCCAATCCCAGGACACCCTTGACAGATATTTAACAACTGTAGAGTTCACTATGGGGTGAAAATTAAACTATATGTATCTACCGGAGAAATATTTGATTTATTGTGTCGAAAAACATTTTTTTCTATAAAACTAAAAAATACTGCCCTTAGCTCTCAATTACTACCATCCCACCTTAAGGAAATCCACTACTTGAAGGGACGTAGCCTCTTAAGATAGTATTTACTACTGAGATGGCAGTTCTTAAGCTTTAAAACCATATAAACAACTCTCAAAATTATCTCTGTATTGTGACCCTGTAAAAAAAAATCGACTAAATCTACTCGATTAAGGCTATGTAAATATTTCTAACCATCTACTTTGATCTCAGGACAGCAATATTTTGCTTAAAAGTTCTTGAAAATTAGCCCATTTTACCCTTTCGCAAATACATTGGTAGGCTTGGCGTACAAAAGGTGCCAATCTCGTCCTTATTGGTTTCACCAGGGAAGGAAAAGGTCGATTTCAGGTCGGGTGTGCCAAGATGAATATTTTTTTGTCATAAATGTTTTCTCACTTTCCCTCCACGTAAATGTGGGTGTACTTCCCATAAATACAACCTTTCTCGTCTCTAACCCATTAGGATACATCTTTTCACCTTAATTTTGGTGTGAACCGTGGTTTTAAAAGAATCAACTACTTTTTGGGGATTTCTCTACGTCTCCCAACATGTCTCAGCGGTACTAATAGATGACCCCACTCCCCCCCTTCTCCCACTAGTGAAGAATGGATTTAGATTGGTCTTTGTCGCGCCTTCCATTAATTTTTCTCAAGAAATGACATGGAAATAATTCAACAGACCTTTCTTATTGCTATCTGGAGCAATGGACGAGTGATATAAAGGCGTCGGACCCACATTGCACTTGATCACAATCACTGGCAAGGCCGGGTTTCGTATCCCAGGTGGGTACACTGAGGGTCTGGGGTGAGGAGGCTGAAAGAGGAGATTTTCAGCGATTATTTTATTGTTATTATTATTATTATTATCGTCTCTATGATAGTGTGGGCTCATTTGTTCTAAGTTACCCCTCTGGTTGTATCAACCTTTAGGCTGGTAGCTTATTGAAGTTTAAAAAAATTTCTTAGCACCTATAATCCCCTTTATATGCTTGAAAAAAAAAAATTTGAATTGCTTCAAAAGGGGTTTAATATCACATAAATTCCTTTGCTATCTTCTTTTGAGGAGCTTTACCATGAACCACCGCAGGTAGGGCTACCATCCTCCTTCACCGAAATAAAGTATTGGTACAACCTTAGTCAGCCCCAACACAAACTAAGGGATGTGTTCTTGAGACTGAGTGGAGGCAACAGAAGGTACTCAGTATGTGGTGTGTGTATGTCTGTCTGTCTAGATGAGAGTGCTTGTGTGTGTCAGGATGGGGGTTCCCAATATGTAGGGCCTACACATGTATTAGTTTATGTTCTTATAGATTAAGCTAGTTTGTAAGCTGTGGGGTAAGTCTCGTCATCATATATACAGATGACATTATGGTGGCTCCACATGCTGGTCCAACTGTTCTCTAGAGTGTCGAGATGTTCAGTTTTAGACGCTGGCTAACCATCTTCTCAAAGACTCTGGTTCGATCCCTAATTTAGACAGATTTCCGGCCTCATGTGGGTCGGAAAACAGGAAACACGAGTAATTCGGAGTTCATTATAAGTTCCGAATAACCCTACTCGCATTGGGGCACCATTAACCCTCTCCCAACCTAACCCACTTGTTCGAAAAGGCGTGACCCCCGGTGGATTAAGACATCGGACGCGTTGTTCCAGGCCACTAGACCACGAGAGGCAGAGCTCGTACAGCTTCCAGGTGGTGGCGATGGACGGGGGAAGGTACGACGCCCGCTCCCAGAGGGTACCTGTGCAGGTGATGGTAACGGACGTGAACGACAACAAACCGGTGTTCACCAAGTTCCCGTTCACCGCGCGGGTCCCTGCTTACACCCAGCCCGGACACACTCTCGTCAGGGTCACCGCAGAGGACGCCGACGAAGGGACCAACTCTGAGGTAGTGCACCTCTTCTGCTCCCCATAGTTTTACTCTTGGGGGGGAGGGGGAACCTGGCTCACAGATTGACTTACCTCTTCATGATACTGTACCCCTGGCAGTTAGTAATGGATTTATGTGTGTTTCCATTGTATACGGTCTGTTCTCAATTTGATTATTATACCTTTTAGATTTCCTTTCCAATCAGTAAAACTTTTTTGAAATTTAATGTAAATGTCACAAGGTTCACATTATTTAAAATATATTTTCGCCTTGAACAAGGCTTTAGTTGAAGATCTAAAAACATTTAATCTAAATATTTGTTTAAATGTTGGACGGTAATTGTACATCTAAGTAAATGCGAGATTGTTATAGGTAGCTTA
>CABFWB010000088.1:457525-514330 GCA_902151455.1 Timema bartmani
ACCCCCACCCCCGATTAATTCTATTGATGATAGAATTATTTTTAAATAATAATTGGTGTATGTTAAGAATTTTCATAATCCTTTCTTTTCCATTGTCTGCTTTGTTTAGCCTGCCATTAATACTCTAGAGTAACTGCATTGTTAAATTGTAAAGTTAATTACCCTTCTAATGGCGAGGAAAGTAAAGAAAGATATCCCCCATTTAAACGGGTCTTATCATAAAAAATAAATGAAAGCTTGGTGACCTAGTCTACACCCCTAGCACTATACTGCTTCGGCGTAGCTCAATAGGAGTATACCCTATTCTCACTAAGTCAGAGGTGCAAAGATAAAATGAGTTAAGATGGGTTTGTAGGGGACGCGAGTAAAGGTCAGTGTTTTTTGAAGTTTTTAAAGCAAAAAATTGTTTTGGTTAAAATAAATAAAATATTGCTCCAATAGAAACATAGATCCGAACCACGGTGGAGGCCTGGCATTCCACACAGTCACAAGTTGTGATTAATACATGTCTTGTCAGAGGTGAAGGAAGGGTTTGGCAATCAGATAAGTCTGTGTCGGGCCCGAGGATTGAACCCCTGACACTCAGCACAGAAGTCTGATACCTTACCCCTAGACCACCAGGTCACCTATCACTGTGTGAAGAAGATTAAACTAAATGTTTCTATTCAATAATAAATACATATTTGATTTATTTTGACCACTTTAAAGTGTGGAAATTTAATTTGCAATCCATATAAAAGTGTATATATTTTCGAAAGATGAGATTAAAAAATAAAAATGTATCAAATTTGGCATTGAATTAACTTAATCTTGAAGCCAGAAGATGTTAAATAAGTTTTCCCAGTGCAGCTGTCCGCCAGTCTATATGTTCTATATATGGAAATGCTCTACAGGTCACACATTACAAATAAATTGAGTACAATCATTTTGTATTCGTTTTGTATACTATAAAAATAAAACCCTATTGTAATTAATTCAAATTGGTTTCCAAAAAGAAGGATTTATCTTAGAAAAAGGAGCTCTCACCTGATAAAGAAAAAAGTAACTAGAGAGGTTTGCACTTTTGTATTTGTAAGTATTCACGTGAATTCACTGTAAGGAAACATATTCTGGAATAACCCACGCTGATATTCTTGATTGCAGGTGGTGTTCAGTTTGGTGAACGAGCCCTTGGGAGGGAAGTTCCGCATCAACCCCAACACGGGCGCCATCTCAGCGGCGTCCAGCCTTACCCCCGAGTCCGGGCGGCTGTTCCGCCTGCAGGTACTGGCGAGGGACAAGGGCAACCCGCCACAGAGCTCCACGGGACTGGTGGAGGTCAGGGTGGGCGAGGGACTTGAGGGTGCCACCCAACTGCGCTTCCAGAACAACTCTTACCACGTTGATATCTTGGAGAACTCGCCACCAGGGACTGAAGTCATACAGGTCAGTCCCAAAGACGGTATATATGGGACATCCTCCCACATTTATATTCATAAGACAGAAAATATCTACAGGGATAAGGAAGGAAACATTATTAGAGGTAATATATTCCCTTGTGCGTGGAAGAAGAGTGGAAAATCATTTAAGGAAAACCACTCTCAATAGAGCCGACCTGGGTTTAAACCCTGATCTCCGCGTCTTTAGCAAGCTAGTCTAACATGAAAGTGACACCTTAGACCATTCGGCCACTTAAGCGGGCTATATAAATTAAAAGTGTTTTATTGAAATTTTTATGTTCAAAACAATTACCACTAGTATTGCCATTGTTAACAAAACACTATTTTGAGATACGATTAAAACTCCACATAAATTAATATAGTTATATAATTCGAGGGAATATTGTCTTGTGTTAACAATCTTTAGGCCATTCCGGTCACAGATCCCTGTGGTTTGTCTTTATAGGTATCCGCAGTGAGGACAGACGGCCGCAGACAAAGAATATCGTACAGTTTGGGCTCCGATAACGAAGATTCCATTTTCGATGTGGATCCTGGGTCAGGTATGATCCAGGTGAGGGACTCGCGTGGCCTGGACTACGAGCAGAGCAGGGAGCTGAGACTGGCAGTGGTGGCCGAGACCGAGGGTCCGTTGTTCGGTTACTGCGAGGTGGTGGTACATCTGCAGGACTACAACGACAACCCTCCTCACTTCACACAGCCACAATACTCGGCCGCTGTTTGGGAAGGAAACAACAAGGGCACTTTCGTCATGCAGGTGAGTGTTGAGTCACCCTCGGCACTTAATGTCATACTAGCCTTAAAATAGGGCGGAAGGGAACGTGAGTTAAAGACAGTATTTTTTACCGTTTTTGTGACAAAAAATCTTGTTGGCCAAAAATAAATAAAATATTGCTATTTTTTATTTATTTTTATTTCCTCAACATAGTAATCCTAAAAGTTATTAAATATTTGTAATGTAAATCACATAATTTCACCATGACTTTTTCTCTTCATTTAAAAAAGTCTTAGGGAAATTCATTGATGTTCATGACAAGTATTATGGAACTGTTGGGGGAAATATATGTATGAATATATTAAAGAAAGTAATATTTAAATTGTGTGGTTATATAATCAAAATATAAGTAATTATTTAATAACAATTTAATAAAAATAGTTGGCACAAGGCTCAGAAAACCAGTCGAGGAAAATTATATAAATTAAAGCTTAAGGTTTAAAATTGATACTTCAATGTAATGCAACTAGGTCAAAAGTTGAACAGTCCAATTTTCTTAAGAAGAACCTTATTTAAGATATAGAAAAGTTAATAGATTATATCTATGTATTCATGCTTAAAGTTATGTGATTTGCAGGTGTTCCTTTTGATAGATATTATCAATACGGTACATTTAAAATAGCACTAATAATCTCGTAGAATGTTTCGGAAAATTGTAAAATGTTGACCGCAAAAATATTTTCTTATTCTCTAAGCTCTCTTCTCATGAAAATTGGACTTTATTGGTTCTGCAGTGACAACCCCATTAACAAATGTTCATTCCTCCAGGTGACAGCTACTGATGCGGATGAAACTTCCAACTCCCGGGTTCTGTATCACATTGTGGATGGTAACCATGACAACGCCTTTGTGATCGAGCCTCCATTCTCCGGACTGGTGAAGACCAACATCGTCTTGGACCGGGAGATCAGAGACACTTACAAGCTGACGGTGATTGCGACCGATGAGGGCGTACCTCAGCTGACAGGGACCTCAACGCTCAGGATCAGCATCGTCGACGTCAATGACAACCCACCAACCTTTCCTCCCCATAGTGTCATCAGTGTCAGCGAGGGTGAGTACCTTTTTTGTTTTAACAGTTACCAAGCTATGCACTTTTGTTTGTCTAGTGGATTGGTTCAAAAAGGGATAAATATATTGGGGAATGGAGGAGGTCACAAAATAATGAGCTACATACCCTGTGTTAGTAACCAGACATTGTTAGGGTAGTCAAATTTCGCAGATTATGGTGGACAGGACATGCAGTGTGAATGGAAGAATCTCTAATCGTACATAAACTCTATTCATGATCCCTTTGTTGTAGAAATGTATATTTTATAGGTAATTTTTTGTCTTTTGGAATTTAAGCTCATATTTTCTTGGTTTGTTTCATTTTTTAGGCATTTTGAGGCATTTATGTTGAACAGGTATATTTTTAAATACTATCGATATTTCATAACTATTTAATGCTCAAAAAAAATATTTTTTTTTATGCACAGTTGGTGGAATCAGAAGATAATATATGCGATGAACACCTTATCCTTTTTGTATGTTTGTAAAATACACATTCCTGGTGAGACATTACAACCAAGTTGGAGAGGGTTGCGTTGGGAGGGGGTAGCTATTACTTCTTAAGTACATATTTGTAAATCAATGTTATATTTAGCAGAATGTGAGACTTAAGTTGTAAAAGGCTTTTCATTGTATTTTGCATTTATAAAGCGAATGTTTTATTTAGTCATGTGCATTTATTACAAATATTTGTTACTAGTTTTAGGTTTGTATTTTTAAAAGATTTAGGTCATTTTTTGATCATTTTTATGCATCAAAATCCGGGCCCTGGTGACAAAAATGCAACCCCCTAGTTTAATCGATATCACGTTTACCTACAGATCTTATGGTATTGGGGTCAATTCTTTAAATGGCCAAAAAAAAAAAAGTTTCCTCACTTTAGCATAAAAATAAACAAAAAACAAAGCTACTCATGTTTTTAATAAATAATTAGAGTAGTAGTGAGATATTTCGCTTAGGAACTCATAGGATTTATTTTCTAAGCAAGAGTAAATTTGAGTGTGTTTACTTAGAGTTCATTTGAGGTTTCAACTGTGAAGCCAACATCATTCAACCCACGAAATAGTGTGAAAAGTTGAGGGATTAAAATGAAAGTGGAAATATTTATGTTTCAAATAGGCTATAAAATTTTTTAATTTCTAATATAAAATTTTACTTCTAAACTTTTTTTCTCATGAACAAGCTTATTTAAAAAAAATTAAAAAAATCATCATTGATTTATCTATTGTGTAGAAATTAGATATTTATAGTAAAATATAAGTAAAGAAAGATTAATTCTGTATTTTTATCAATCTTTTCTCAAAATTTAGTCACACTTTTGCCTTTCCCTCTAGAGTTTTATTAACTAAAGCTTTCAAACTTGACAATATATGCAATTTTGTATTAATTTATTCCTAGCATATGAAACAAGTTATTATAGTCAAAAGTAAAGCCGACATTTATTCAAATACGATCATATTTTAATCTGATGTTTTATCCAGTTCTACCAACACTTTTTACATGCGTAAAGTAAATATTGTTAGTCGAGAAGAAAGCTACTCTATCTTTTTTTTTTTTCAACATTTGCTTGCAACACCTAAACTATAAAATACTCTTTTAGATATTGACCTTGAAGGAGTCTAATAAAATATGAAACTAACCGATCTGAACATTATTATAAGGAGATTTTCCTTCATGCTCTTCTAACGACTTGAACACAAGTTTTTTTTTTAATTTATAAGCCCGGTTGTTTGCAGGTTTAGAAAGACTTAACTCAAAAGGTACCCATGTCAGATGTCGAATGGACTAAGGCGTTACTCTCATGTTAGACTCGCCTGCTGATGATGGGAAGGGTTCAAGTTCCAGTCAGGTCTACTAAGGGTGGTGTTTAATCAATTGTTTCTCACTTTCCTTACGCGCAAATGCAGTTAGTTAACCTCTAAAATGCTTCCTTCTTCATTTTTACTCCATTAAAGTGAGTATCAGATATGTCTATAACCTAAACAGTTAGTAAGAAACAGTGGTAAGAAGAATTAAAAGGTAGGCTGTTAGAAAAAAAGAGGCCAAAAACAAAATAATTTAGGATGAATGTATTGAACAAAGCACTCCATCTTCCCCCTATACTGTTCTAAGAAGATTGCAAAATGTATTTTAAATTAACGGTACAGTATTATATTTATATCCAATCTTTTTAGTTTTTTCGGTCATAGTGGTCTTCATTTTAACCCTTAAATGGGCTCCATAATAAAGAGCTGAAACGTCCAGAAATCTCACTTTGTTCAAGAAGTGGTTTGCTATTTAAGATTATAGGCCAAGCTAAAATGAATGTGAAAAGTCCCTTTATCAATAAAAGCTTTGCATTTTAATTTTGACGATTTTTTTTAAAAGGTTGAAATCAGTAGTTTATATTTTCAACGAAATGTCTCATGTGAAATTTCACATGAGACGCTTCGTTGGAAATTGGAAATTAAGTGCTTGTAATAAATCTAGTCTTCGTCAAGCAAATAAAGTTTTTTTAATGTAGTAACAACAGAACATTTTAAAATAGTATGGAATAGTTTTAGTTGTTTTGAAGATTCAGAATAGTTGTTCCCATATTAAAAACCGCACTGGGAGGATATTTATTTTCAAATATATGGCGCGTCCTTAAATATACTGGTTGATTTAAAGGTGTCTATGCACAAGGAAAAGTTTTGCACCAGTGTTGTGTGGGATGTGATTGCCAGAGAGTGTGTCTTCTTTTGAATTACTCTGCAACTTTACTACATATTCTCAATCTGGCCACTATTCTTTAAATAAAAGTATCACAACAGTACCTAAATTAAATAACTTAAATTATTCCTTTTGCATGGAGACTTTTGAATCATCCCCAGGCATAATGATTGCAGATAGTCGATAGAGTATTAGTAGTCCTGAACTAAATATGCATCTTGGTATATATATATATATATATANGTGTAGGGGGCCAGAGATAAGGCCAGTGTGTTTGCAGTTTTTAGTTTTTATAGCAAAACCTTATTTGGCCAAAAATAAATAAAATATTGCTCCACTGTAAACATAGCGTTTAATTTTTTTCACATGGTGATATCAACATATGTTGAATATTGATTATGAGAATTAGGTGACATACTTTTTAAATGAAGAGAAAAAGTTGTCATTAAATTCCAGGACACCCTTGATGTATATTAAAGAACTGTTGAGGTCCCCGTGGGAAGAAAATTAAGCTCTCTGTTTCTACTGGTGAATTATTTGATCTATTTTGACCACAAAAAAATTGTTTTCAAATAAAAACTAGAAAAATATTGCCCTTGATTCACATTCCCTACACTCCCATCTTAACACCGCGTCTTACTACCAGTTCGAACTATACGCTTATGTAATAGTTGTGCTAATGTGTTAGGGATGAGTAAGTTTGAATTTAAAGTAAATCTACCCACATTTGCCTGGAGGTAGAGTGGACAAATAATTGAGTAGAAATCAGCATTAGTACACCCGATTGGGATTCGAACCCCAATTTTCCTGTCATCTGCACTCCAGTCTATTGCGAGAATGACGCCTTTGACCTTTCAGCCACCGAAGCAAAATTTGCTAGTTAAATCACTCAACCAAACGTGAATGAGGAAGTTATCGACTTAAGTTCAGCAATATAATATATCTTTAAAGAGGCCAGAGGTGTTACCGCATCACTATTGTTACCAGTTCTACAAGAGTTTTACTACATAACATGAAGCTTCCAATTGACCATTTCAACGTAGGTTCTTGACTCTGACCTTGACTATTTCTCTCCTGTTCTTCCATTTCTCTCTAGTCTTTACAGGGCTCCCGTAGAAGTAAAGATATAAAAAGAGGTTCACAAGGTCCGCATGAAACTATTTTTGGTTCTTGGATTTTGACATTTATAGCATTATAAATTGTTACTGATATGTTGTGTTGATGAACCGCTTCTATACCAGAAATAAAAGTGTGCTACCTTCTTCGGTGGTCACATGGTGTAATGCGCTACTTTCACAGTAGACTAGCCTTCCTATGTCGGAGAGATCAAGGTTCGAATCTCGGTTGGGTGTACTGAAGGTAGCTTTCCCAAAATTGTTTTCCACTCTCCCTCCACATAAGTGTGGGTACATTTCCTCTAAATATAACCTACCTAATACCTAAAACCACTAGCGTAATTAGAATATAAGCATATATATAGCCCGAACGGATAGTAAGATGGGGTGCTAAAATATTTTTTTTAATAATGTGTTTGGTGTAAGATGCTTGAGGGTGTGTGTTTGTATGCGATCGTTAAATGCGGTGCAATCAACGAGAATATTAAATAAAGAAAAGATTTTTAAAATAAAATATGGCTCTGAAACAACAAAAGTGAAAATGAAGCAATGAAAAACCTTCCACCGTTTAATCCCGGAAGGCTGAGTGTCTGTCTGTCTATATGTATGTATGGTGTTTTATTTAATTTTTTTGTATTCGGTTCTCAGACACTGAGGGTTGTCTTTGTTTGTGTGAATAAACAAGTTGTGACTCCCGAACCATAAATCAAACCATTTTTGTGGTAGACTGGTAGACTATGACAAACAAGCGAGAGAGGACCGAAGGGCGGTTTCCAATCCAACTTGAGCTCTTGTTATGCACCACACAACGCGCCATTAGATCCATACAAAGCACCGGCTGATATTTTTGTCTCAAGGATATTTTTTACAAACCATATTTTGCTCTATAGTGTATCACAATTAAAACTGGCTCCAAACGAACAGTACTTCAAAGTCGGTGTTCGAAGTGTGCTTTGTGTGCCACCAGCAGCTATGCATAGTTTCAATAAATACATTTTTTCTAGTCGGTGAGCGGAACAATGTATAGAGGCTGTTGGCGCACATTTAAAGAACAGACTTTTAAATACTGTAAGTTTGGGAGCGGGTTTATTTGAGACATTCTCTATTTGAAACCTCCCCCCTTGCTTTTGAAAATCAAGAGACTCAAAAGATTGGGAATAATTCACGTTGGTTATGGAATATTATCTGACTAATTTAAATAACGGTTGTTTTAATTCATGTTTTTCACTTCCGTTTTCGTTATTCAAATTTTTAATTAGACTTAGTATTGAATTAAATAAACCTAAATTATCAAATAACTTGAACAGGTACCTGAGTAATAGTCACTGGTGCATATTATATAATATTAAAAAGAGAAAATCCGTACTGGGCTGTTATAAGAAAGCGCTCAAGAAAGATAATTTTTATCATTCTGATGGGTAGGTAAAGAGCACAAACAATTTCACTCATATTGTAAGGAAAGCGAGCACTAGGTTAGTAACAGACAGTTACAAAAGGACTAACTAAAAATTAAATTATTAATGCATGTCTATCATGAACTGATAAATGATAGCTATCCATATAAGATATGTCTTGAGAGCTGAATTAAATTCTAAAATCAAGTGAAAAACGACAACCTGGACATGGAAATTGAACCCAGGACCACTGATCCATCCTGATTAGTCTCGTATCCAGGGCTATCCGGGTTTAATTCCCATGTCCAAGTTGTCATTTTCCACTTAATTGGATAAAAATGAATTGCTTATCGCGGACGCACTAGGTAATATTAGAGAGCGTGTCTTATAATATCTTCTACAAGTACATTAACATGACGGGTAGGGTCGATACCAAATATAAAATAAATGTCTATAATGACTCTAATCAACACAGACTTAACTTAACCTTTGTTTTTTTTATCCATTCAACACGAAAATACATTGTATTGGCACCATTTAGCTATATTAATTTACTAGCACTAAGGCCAGGTTCACCTTTAACATCGATGTGTAACATATATTTATATCGCCCCATCTTACTACCTGTTTAGGTTACGCGCATATATGGTAATTACTCTAATTGGGGGTAGGGATGAGGAAGGAAGCATTTTTAGAGGTAATCTACCCACTTGGAGGGAGAGTGGAAAAACATTTAGAAAAAACCACCCTGGGCATACCCAACCAGGATTAAAATCCCGATCGCATCGTCTTCAGCAGGCCTGTATCAATCAACACGAGAGTGGCGCCTCAGTTAGACCATTTAACCTCTGAAGCGGATCATTAGACTTTATATTAACCAACATTGATTTTTATTTTGCTCCATATGTGCGTTTTTATTACACATACATTTATGACTGTGTGCGATTTCCTGGATCATCGCCCGCAACGGTGGTCACACGGTCAAAAGTGTCATTATCATGTTAGAGGGGATTGCCGGTGAATGGGATATCGGATTTCTAATCCTGGTTGGGTGTATCGACTGTGGGTTTTCCTAAATGTTTTCCCCACTCTCTCTGCGCAAATTTGGATACATTTCCTCAAAATATACCTCTCTCCTTACTCCATTAGTGTTGTTAAGTGTGGCAGCAAAAAAAAAATTTAAGATTTAATTTTTTCTTAACGAAAAAGTTGAGGTTCGAATATCGTCCTGGTGCACTGTTATTGCTTTTCCAAAAATTATTTATCATTATTATTTATCTCTCAAGGCTAATGCAGGTGCTCTTCTTCTATAAGATCGTCCTCATCCCTCCATTAATATAGAGCCGTAAAGGTTGGATTGTAGGGAATGCGAGAAAAGGCCAGTGTTTTTGCAATCTTTATATCAAAACATTTTTTGTCCAAAATAAATAAAATATTGCTCCGGTACAAAAACAGAGTTTAATTTTCTTCACATGGTGATATAAACAATTGTTGAATATCTGCCATGAGTATAGCGACATTAGATGACCAACATTTTAAACGAATAAAAAAAGTTGTCATTAAATTCCAGTATATTCTTTATAATTATTCAAAAACTGTCGAGGTCACCATGTGAAGAGAATTAAGTTCGTTGTTTGTACTGAAGAAATATTTTGTTTATTTTGACAAAAAAAAAATGTTTTTGTTAATATAAAAATAGCTAAAAGACCACCCTAAACTCGCGTTCCCTATTTTCTCACCTTGACAACCCTTGCCTTGTACGTAATTCAAAACCAGCCCATACGAACCATGGTTGTTTTTAGACAGTGTGGTGGTAGGCTAGGCCAAAGTCAGGGAATTCATAGATCCCAGGGAAATTTGCAATTGACCAGCAAAAATGGTATGGTCCAATTTTCATAGTAAAAACCTTATCTGACAGCTATAAAATCTATCAGATCTACTTTCATATATATATATATATATATATATATGCTAGGTCATGTGTGTCTGTCACCTTAAATAGATATTATCATCAATGCATCTTTATTCAAAGAGCCTTTAATCATTCTAGCATTTATATACTACATTATCAATAGCATATAGTAAAATGTCACTGCTGACTGTAAAGAAAAAAGTTTTTCTTAAAAAGCCCTTTCTAGGAAAATGTGACTGTAAACTATGCCACGATAAAATTGGGTGTAAATTACGAGTCTCCCAAGTCTCTCCACACGGGGGTCAGTCTCGTATGTAAATAGTAATTGTTAGTACCCGACCTACGACAACAAGTGTCTCGGTGTTGTTATTTACGGTGTACTGTAGTCAGTCGTAAAATGCGCCCTGCCTCCTGTTAGCCTGTTATGAACACCCTGCCCCACTTACAGCACATACACTTGGATCACCATAGAAACAATCTTACTTGATATTTACACTAGGATTAGCATGGAAACAACCTTTCTTGATACTTAACACTGGGATCACCATGGAAACAATCTTACTTGACATTTACACTGGGATCACCATGGAAACAACCTTACTTGATACTTACACTGGTATCACCATGGAAACAACCTTACTTGACACTTACACTGGGATCACCATAGAAACAATCTTACTTGATACTTACACTGGTATCACCATGGAAACAACCTTTCTTGATACTTACACTAGAATCACCATAGAAACAATCTTACTTGATATTTACACTAGGATTAGCATGGAAACAACCTTTCTTGATACTTACACTGGGATCACCATGGAAACAATCTTACTTGACATTTACACTGGGATCACCATGGAAACAACCTTACTTGATACTTACACTGGTATCACCATGGAAACAACCTTACTTGACACTTACACTGGGATCACCATAGAAACAATCTTACTTGATACTTACACTGGTATCACCATGGAAACAACCTTTCTTGATACTTACACTGGTATCACCATGGAAACAACCTTTCTTGATACTTACACTAGAATCACCATAGAAACAATCTTACTTGATATTTACACTAGGATTAGCATGGAAACAACCTTTCTTGATACTTACACTGGGATCACCATGGAAACAATCTTACTTGACATTTACACTGGGGTCACCATGGAAACAACATTACTTGATACTTACACTGGTATCACCATGGAAACAACCTTACTTGATACTTACATAAGGCTCTTGGCCCTATCGAGTGCAAGTCTAAGACCTATTTTGTGGGATGGCGGGCGGGATGCTGAAAGGAATGACGTGGCTTCACAACCGACCAAAGTATTCTATCGCGCCAACAAGAACAGATGGATCACGGAAACCGTAGATGGCGCTAGCTACCGGACAGGTCTTGCGGAGAAACTATACGTTTGGAAATATCAGTTTTCTCGAGAACGTGTGAAATTTTTATGTTAATATTTTCAACACCCCTTCTAAGATAATGTATCGATGTTTATAAATTGTTATATTTTCTTATCTTTTGTTATGAAGCTGACAGTTTTCCATTGAAAAATATCGATTGTATCGTTATTTGATCACTGTTAAAATTATATAAGAGGTGTGTATAAAAAAAAGTATGACTTAATCAACATGCTTCTATTCTTAAACAAACCGTTGTTTCCGAAAAGAAAATTGCAAAACAATAAAAATTACTGAAGATAACAGTTTTTTCGCATGGCTCTGCATTTCTATGCCAAATGAAAAGGGCCAATCGCCTTAAGACTTTATTCCCATGTTCAGATGTAAATTTTCAACTACACAATAGAGTACCATCCAAGACCCGATCGACTGAGGTTCCGTATTATCCGAGGGGGTTTAAAAAAATTGGTTTCGTGAGAATGGTCTTGGATATGATCCTCATTAAGGTGGGGATGTAGGGAGCGCGAGAAAATGGCAGAGCTTTTGCAGTTTTTATAGCAAAACTTATTTTGTTCGAAAATTCAAATAATTCACTAATATAAACATACCCGCCTCGGTGGCGTAGTTGGCTAACGCGCTAGTTGTGTTGAGCCCGACTGCCAAGGACGGGGAGATCGAGGTTCGAAACCTTCCCAATTCTCAATCCATTAGCGTAATTAGTACTTAAGCGTATAACCCGAACGGGTAGTAAGACGCGGTGCTAAATAATAAATATAAACATAGTTTAATTTTCTTCACATGGTGACCTCATCTGTTCTTGAATATCTGTCAAAGTTGTCTTGGAATTAAATGACAACTTTTCCTATTCATTTAAAAAGTTTCTCGTCTGATGCCGCTATGCACATGACAGATATTCGACAACTGTTGATATCACAATGGGAAGGAAACTAAACTCTATGTTTATAATAAATATATATATATATATATATTTGATTTATTTTAACCGAAAAAATGTTTTACTATAAAAACTGCAAGGACACCGACCTCTTTTCACGTTCCTTCTATCCCCACCTAAAACTGGTTCAGCCGTTTAGTAAAAGTAGCGTGGTGAATCATCGGGTAAATAGTGTTCGATGTAATTTGGCGGCGTAAATATTACCGTCTGACACTCGTTTTAGTTGAATCAGTTTCCTGTCACTGATAGTTACGGCTGCAGCTTGGTTATACATATGTATATATAAAAGTATTTAACGCTATAAAATAAGCTACATTTAATTTGAATATACTTAACTCTCATAACTTTATATATATATAAGCTACATTTAATTTTTACGCACTTAACTCTCATAACCTATATATATATATATATAAAGTTATGAGAGTTAAGTGCGTTCAAATTAAATGTAGTTTATTTTATAGTGTTCAATACTATTTGAGTTTTACTTTATCAGAGGCTTCATAGGTATCGCTAGCCACAGATAATCGGAACTCTACTAAATATTTAATTTAATTTAATTTAAAGAAACTTTAGATAAAGAAAAAAAAATCTCCGGACAGATTCAGCAACCCACTTCGGTGGCGGCATAGTCTAAGGCGCCACTCTTGCACTAGACTAGACCGTTGATTACGGGGAGATTGAGGTTCGAATCTCGGTTGGGTGTACTGATAGTTTTTCCAAAATGGTTTTCCACACAAATGAGGTTACACTTCCCATAAATGTAACCTTCCCAATCCCTAATCCATTATTTTAATTAGTACATAACCCGAACGGGTAGAAAGACGCGGTGCTAAAATAATAACAAAAACTATTGAGACTACTATGTATATAAAATTAAACTAAAGGTGGGCCTATCTACTGGGTCTAAATGTTACGCATTTGAATTGGCCATAAACTGTTTTTGTTATAAAAACTGTTAGAATACGCACAGTAACTTTCGTTCACCTACTACCCATTCTCCCTCCCCCTTCCCCGCCCCCTCCCCACACCCTAACGAGCTATTCTAAAATTTATGGAAGGGGAAGGTTTTCTTAAGAGAAAATCCTAATATAGTAGAGAAAGAAAGGTCGACGCTCGAATCTCACGGCCGAGGGCCTTATGCGGGGGAAGAGTGGGAGGGGGTTGTGTGTTTCAAATGTAATTTACAACAGTGTATTTCCCTTACCTATCGCTTGTAACACGGGTGCATTTCCTCTTAAACCCTCTCCAGGATAGAACCATACCATCTTCGAGACTCTATATTTTTACTTTATCATATCGAGAGAAA
The DNA here is from genome assembly GCA_902151455.1 of Timema bartmani. Lineage (NCBI taxonomy): Eukaryota > Metazoa > Arthropoda > Insecta > Phasmatodea > Timematidae > Timema > Timema bartmani. The sequence goes on from CABFWB010000088.1 coordinate 471,579, forward strand.
GTATTGTAATCATGAAAATGTTATGTCTCTCTGTCTGATCCTGGCCCCGAGATCCGAAACGGTTTGATGGATTTTGTTCAAACTTTATATTTAGATGTTACTGGGGCAATACCAGCTCTAACGATTTTGTTCGAAATTGATATTTGGAGTCTATTTTACATGATAATATATAGTGTGTATGACAAAAATAAATTAATTTAAGGCTAGATTACTTATGACAGATTTTTAGAAAATTTTAATTATTTTGAAAAGGTAAGATTGAGTTCAAAATGTGTTTCTGGCTGAGTGACATTAGCATGATAAATAATATTTTATTTTTACAAATATAAATCATTTAAGGGTAGCTTAAAAATAATTTTTTTTACCGACCTTTAATACACTATAATTATGAAGTTTGAATGATTGTGTTGAGCCATTTATTTAAATATCAATCCCCAGTAAACTACGCTTAATTTTATACCTGTATAATATCGTTGACATCGGTGGTCTTGAGGTATAGTTCTCACCTCACTAAGGATTCGTTGTTCGTGGAGATTCAAACCTAGCCGGATAGATGGATTTTTCTTGAGCAATAAATCTGTAGCACAACTTCCATCGGAGGGGTAAGTAAAGCCGTCGCGTTGGTCCCATGTCGATTGTGGCGTGTCAAAGAACCCTGGAAGGTATTTGAAAATACCTTTCCCAGAAAAATTGGTAGGCTCTTTCGCTCTCACTCATAGACATTCTCGAGTGATGATATAATAAGTCGTTTCAGAAAGTGGACGTTAAATACCTTAAATAAATAGCTTTATCTAGTATCACAATCTCCATTTGACCTTTAGGTATAACCTTAAAGCATCTAAATATCATTCATCTTACTCACCGAAGTGTTTTGGCTGTGATCCCTGTACAGATTGACAGATATAGGTGCATACATACAGTACAATTTAATGAGGAAGAGCTTTTAGAAAATGCAAACAAAGGTTTGAGCAGTAAATATTAATAGCGTTTTACTAAATTGTTAATAATGTTATTTAATAGATATTGAATATACCGTATCTATAAAAAATGACAGCCGCAGATCACATGATTTGGTGTTTGAATACGTGAAGTAGTTATAGCAACTTTTATTGATGCAAGATAAGGCCTTTCCTATAAAAATTGACAGACAGAAATAGTAGTTTTTTTTTAGTACATGAGCACACAAAACGTCAAGATTAATCATAATCTCGATGCACTAAATATTCACGATTACAATAATTTATCTACGTGAGAAAGTAAAAGGACGACTTTTGTCAGATGTTGAGTTGTGTTTTATCTCTGTCCTCCAGGGACAGAGGTGGGCGCCGTCCTGACGGCCGTGACGGCCAACGACGTGGACTCGAACCCAGCCCTCACCTATCACTTCTCTTCTCCTGGCGAGGCACCGGATGATCCCGCCGAACCCTCAGAGGAAGAGGAAGGGGGTTCACCTCCGACGTTCAGCATCGACAGGTTCAGCGGCAAGGTGACCCTGGTGCGGGGTCTGGACTTCGAGAGCCGCCGGGAGCACAGGTTAAGGGTGACGGCGTCTGACACAGCCCACGCCGCACACACCGTGCTCACCGTCAGGGTGACGGACGAGAACGACAACCGGCCGCAGTTCGGCAGGAGCGCTTACCTCGCGTCGTTACCGCCAGGTTGGTAACACTTTCGTGTCTCCAATTTAACTCTTTTCCCACTAGATAGAGTTTTTTTTTTTTTCAGTTTGGGTATGATGACTAAAATAATCAAATAGCAGCTAGCGGGGTTTTAAAACCCTAATTTTTATAGGAAGCGCACTTTCGTTCAACAACATTGATTGACAATCACTCAAATTTGGCATTATAGAAATAGGATTGTATTATTTTATTTATTAATTATAATTTTTACCCCCTTCAGTGCCAATATGATTTAAGGCGTCACTCGCACAAATAAACTGGACTGCTGATAATTGGAAGATCGAGGTTTGAATCCTGGTCGGATATACTGAGGGTAATTTTTACTAAATGGTTTCCCACTCTCCTTCCATGCCAATGTGGGTAAACTACTTCTAAAACGCTTATTTTTACATCCCTACCCTATTAGAGTAATTATCATATAGGCTATGTGTATATCCCGAACATGTAAGACGCGGTGATAAAAAAATATAAGTATCAATTTTTAACTACATAAGTACATTTTGTTTCTAATATTTTTAACAGTTTTTTTTAGCACCGCGTCTTACTACCCATTTGTGTTATACGCCTATGTACTAATTACACTAATGTGTTAGGGATGAGAAGAGCTTAATTTAGAGGAGGTACGCCCCCATTTGCGTTGAAAGCCATTTAGGGAAAACCTCCCTCAGTGCACCCGATGCCCCCGTCTTTAATAGTCTAATCTCTTGCGAAGCGGGTTTCTAAAAGGTATTATAACGAGTAGCCAGTTTGAATACCAATATGAAAATTCAGCCAAATTCTCCCCTCAACCTTCGTCTACTCCAGTTACACCTCTGGGAACAATGTTTACGTCTACCCTCTTAAATCCTCCGCGTGCTGACGGTTAGGGAACCACATCCGATTCCACCTTCGTCGTCATTATATTAGTGTGAACAAGAGGTGATCCGGGATGGCTAGACTTTCAAGGTGCAAGTAAAAAATATATATTTTTTGTTTAATGAAAACAAAAAACTTGGTAAGCTACCCACTTTTGGACACTCTTGAGGAAAATGTTCGGCTCGGGTCTTACGGGGACTAATGAACAACATTTGCATATTAAATTGCGTTGAATGGTCCCCTCCATCATGATGTGTGAGTGTGTGTGTGTGTGTGTGCGCGCGCGCGCTCACACCTACGGGGAATACCTGCTGAAGAGGAAGACGGAAAAGTAATTTATACGAGAGAGAGATAGAGATACAAAAATAAAGAGAGGGAGGAACCGATAATTAGAGAGAGAAAGAGAATCAACCTTCTTTAAACGGTTGCAATAACTGGATCGACTCCCATCCAAGGGCTCCGGAATCTCTTTTTGGAAGTTGGGGTGCGGGTGCTCAATTGAGAGGGTGGTCTGGGGGTCCCTCCTTGTTAAAATTTTAAACCCTGGATAACACTTGAAGCTCTTTATTTGATGTAGGTTTAGTTTTCATTGGTAGTACATATTAATTCCTTTGTTTGTCATAACTAAGGTATAGTAAAAAAAAACACTGTAGGAAGGGCTATTTAAGGTACCCCTAGTGTGGAGCCCCCAAGGTAAAGGACAGGGTGGTAATCGATATTAAGTCCTACACATTAGCTCAAATCGGTAGAGCATCCCAATGGTCCCAAGCTCGGTCCACAGAGAGGCCGAATATATATATTTGGTTGAGGCTTCGTGATAAATTGATGGGTAAGGGATTGGCTATTATATCAGTGTCAAGCTAGTTTGTAAGTCTTTCACTTGTATAACTAGTTGCTTCAAGACCTGCAAGTCAAATGCCCCTAAAAAATAATAGTAACAATAGTTAGTATTGAAGTCAAATCAACTATATGAAAGAATGCCACAAACGGGTCTCGTTACGTTGGATACATTTCACTTTGCATAGGAAGGACCTTATCTGACAGTTAAAAAAAAAGTTACTGGAACTTCTTTCACACATTCATAAGTCAAGTCATGTAGATATGTGGTTGTTAATTTCGATAGATCTAATTAATACCTTTAAAATAACACTAATTATATTGTAAAATGTTTTCAATTTGGATCACAAAAAATATGTTTCTATTTTATAAAAATAAGGCCCTTTTTATGAAAAATTGGACTGTACTTGGCGCATCTCTCATAACCTTCATGACCCACGCTGACACGATTCGTTGCAGCTACGAATAAAGAATGGTTCAAAATAAAACACCAGGAAGGGGAGGGGGGGAAGAAAAACAAAATAAACGACAGTGCCTGACCGATTAGAAAAAAAAATAACCCATCCATGGATGTGTCTGGGCACCCATCTCTCTTACCCTCTCGCTGGATGCAAATGTGGGTTTCGAAACATTTTAGTGCAATGCTTTTTTTTTTATGAGCAGGGTGATGTGCATAATGAAGTCTGCATAATTAACAAGAACTGAGGATAAAAACTACACATGTGCTGGATCAATTTAATAATTAAAAACTAAACACGTGTAGAATATTCGTGTTTGAAGATTTGTACATTCGTAGTGAAATAGATTATAAGTTAGTAGTACTAGGAGAGTTCAGAAAGTGTTGTGGTTCCTCGTAGCCTTTCAGAATCTCTATGAGCGAGCACGAAAGGGTTTACCAATTTTGACGGGAAAGGTATTTTCACATACCTTTTAGGGTTCTTAAAAGCTTGCCGCACACCTAATCGGATCGGAACGCTCGTAATCTGAGCTCTACTAACGGAAACGAGTTTTTGTCCGCATACTTGTTCGGAATTTTTGTCACTCTGAAGTAAGCAACCAAAGAGGGTACATATTATATTTTGAATTGAAGATGAATGATAATTCATAATATCATTTACTTTAAATTATTAATTCATAATGAATAAAAGATGGACAAAATGATAATGTTTATAAAGTGTAACATTTTACTTACGCATTTCCTTTAAAATGTCCGTAATTTCCTCCCACAAATTTTCCTTCCTAGCACTGTCATAAAAAAAGGTTACCAATTTCAAAAATCACAGGGTATAGTTTAACCAAAATGATTCATTTTTCATCCAAAGACATTTTTAAACTAAACAAAAATCGCCGGCGAAGAGGAAGTGAAAACCTACAGGTGTATTAATACCTGAGCGGGACCGTTAGTGAGTGTAGAGATTGATCCGATACCTGAAGACGCTTCGGAACAGCCTCGGAATCCGTCAAAATATTCCCTCCGTGGCAAACCGATTCGTTCCGTTCCGATTGGAAGTAACGTTTCCGATCCGAACAAATGTTCCGGCCTCTATTGAAATGTATGTAATAAATAATTTCCGACGCATTCTGTTCCTATCCGATTATGTGTGCGGCAAGTCTACACGTCACACTCGACATGGAACCGACGGCTTTACTTCCCCTCCGAAGGAAGTTGTGTGTCACGCGTTTCTTTCAATAAAGAAAATTCCATCGACCTCATTTGGGGTTTGAGAACCACGATTATCGGGTCCTGAGGAGAGCACTCAGCCCCAAGATCATCGAGGTCGACTAATTAGATACTAGTCCCAATATTGTAGGCGTAAATAAGAGCATACATACATAGTCTTTGCACCATTTTTAAAACAAGTTGTATACTTGGTATAGTCTAAGCTTAGGGCAACAAATGTTGGTGCAAATTAGGAAAGGCGATAGGATATACCGATTGTGGCTTGTTCCCTTCAAATTGTATTTATTTATGCAGTCTACCAAATGAAAAAAATAAAAATTAATTTAATGTTTTAAAATGTCTCTTGAGGGACTTTTCTCCCAATCTCCTCACTTGCCGGACTGGTTTACTAGCAAACTATAGCCTCGTAATTTTGCGTGCGAAAAAATTTATATAATTTAGAGTTATTCGTCACAGTTTCAATTTCCACGCATTCTTACACCAAGCAGAATTTAGGTAATAAATTGTTTTGTGTCGGTACATATCCTTTGCCTTGAAATTGTGTAGAGAGTAAATCAAATTTTAATTAGTTTAAGAGAAGGAGTTTTTTTTTGGGAGGCATATAACAAATCGGTAAAATTAATTTTATGATTGGTGGTCAGTCTCTTGACCCTTTCACAACTAATGTCTCGTTTTGAATTTTTCCTACTTATAGTCGCACATTTTATTATATTTTATTTCGTCAAAGAATGGCCGTGAACGTCACGTTAAGGTTAAGTTCCTAATAAAGGGCTTTATTTGAATGACAACTGAAGATAACATTTACGTTACGTGTAGGTGATCCCAGCATCAAGATAAACCCGTGTATGGATTCATATTCTGGACCGTTCAGCTAAACGTGGTGATGTTTTTTCCGAATAAAAGCCATCCTGTTTCTATCCCTGCCCAAGTGGGTTTTTTATTTTACATCGCGTCTCACTACTCTTTTGGTTTTTACGCATATATACTAATTAGACTGATCTATTGGGGGTGAGGAAGGTATAATTTTAGAGAAAGTGTAACCGCATTTGTGCGACGAAAGAGTTGTTAAACCATTCAGGATAAAATACTCTCAACACATTAGACTGGCGTTCAAACGCTAATAACGCCGTCATCGGAAACCCAGTCATTTGCTAGAGTCATGACTTAGACTATGCGACCACTGTTTGCTTAAGCTAATTTCTTTGTTCATCACCTTTTATAGTAGTAATAATAGAATTTCGCGAGAGGTTACAACCCTTGTAGTAAACTCCATTCACGGTATGAATTACTCTCTGAAAGGTCTTTTTTCATACCAATATCCTACTATTTAATAGATTTCTGGTAGGAGAAAAGGCCTTTCAGAAAACAATTCCTACGGTGAACAGACTTTAGTATTAATGTGGCGTTGGACAGGGGACGCTCGAATGTGCTAATCGTACATCCTTTCCGTGGAGGCTCTTTCCATGTCTCGATGAGATAGTATGAGGGTGTGTAACCAGCAGAAACACTTAAACCTAATTATTCAAACCCTGATGACCGCTAGGGTAGTTCCCCTTCTGAGAAAAAATACCCAAGGTGGCAGCCGGGAATCGAAACCGGAACCCGTAGGTTCATAGCCAGGTGCACTGACCATTAGACCACGGGGCCGGTTTTTGTAGTATTAATAACGTGGCCTCTTTTGTTTTACAGTGTTTATGTGTTCGAGAAAGTAATATTTCGTTTCGTAAATTTTCATTGAGAACTGCTGAACACATCCAATTAATATAATTTAGACTCTTTATTTTCTCACGCTCCACAAAGTTACTCACATTAAAAAAAACAGTCAATCCATAAACAACAAATTAAAGACGCCCAGCTGTTTCAGGGGTTCATTTTTCTTATGTGTCCAAGTAGCCAATGATTTTCACACGTTCATACATAAAGTTAATCTTGAATAAAAAGTTGATGTATATTATATAATGACGCTAATAATATTTGACCAGTGTTTTCAAAACTGTGGTACACGCACCTGCAAGGGTAAGCGGTTGATAAATGGGTTTTATTAGTCATAAAATATTGTTTGAAAATGTTAAGTCTGATAAACAAATTAACGCATATTTTGACGAGATGTCAGGGCTTTGTTTAGCTTGCTACTGATTTACATACGTCCATCACAAACTCTGCCTTCAACTTTGAGTGAAGAATGACCCTGAGCACTGGATAGTTCAGTGGTAGAGCGGTGCGCTAAGCCAAAGGTCTCGGGCTCGATTCCCGTGGCTAGTTGTCATTTTTCAAATCTACGAATATTACTATTTAGGTTTTAACAGAAGTTTATACTTTACAATATGGAATATTCGTTAGTACTTTTTTTTTATGAAGAGCTAGGAGTATGTTGGTTAGCTCATAGGTCAAAAGGCTAAAGTTCGGGACACATTATCTTAGCCGATCATGGAATGACTATTTGTTAGAGAGGGTAACTAAACATTGGATATTAAAGTCATGTCTCCAGACATTGTTTTAAAACGTATCATTCGGATTGATAAATGTTCACATGAAGGTATTCCTCATTTTGATACTATTCGGGTCCAACACCCTAGCTCAGTCAATAGCGTGTCTGTCTACTGAACTAAGGGCCCCGGGTTCCATTCCCGACATGGCCGAAAAGTTAATCATTGGAGAAATGTGGGTTTCCCCTTTTACAGTGATGAATTAACTGTGCTGTGTCTATTCTATGTGTTAGTTTATTTATAGGTCTTGTGCTGATATAAACAGTCGGTTCAAAAAGTTAACCTTACATACCTCAAATAAAGGAAATGATACTGATCAGTATTTTTTCGAAGCAACTAATAACATTAAAATAATTGACTATAGATCTGTAAATTTTTTAAGATGTCAATATTATTTACAACCCGCCTCGGTGGTCGCATGTTCTAACGCGTCACTCTCGTGCTAGAGTGAATTACCCGTTGAAGGGGAGATTGGGGTTCAAATCTCGGTTGGGTGTAGTGATGGTAATTTTCCCTAAATGGTTTCCCACGCTCCTTCCACATAAATGCGGATACGTTTCCTCTAAAAATTCAACCTTACACAGCCCTATTCCATTAGTGTAGCGCTTATATGATAAGGATGAGGAAGGTTGAATTTAGAGTAAATGTACCCGCATTTGCGGAGAGGGAGAGTGAACCCCATTTAGAAAAAAACTTTCAGCACACCCGACCGGGAATCGAACCCTGATATTCCGTTCATCGGCATTCTGGTCTTTTGCGAGAGTGAAGTCATAGACCATTCAGCCACAAGCGGGTGACTGACTTTAATTCTAGAAAAAATGGTCTGCTATATGGTACATCCCATGTTTCCAGAAGGTAGCGACCCCTCGCGGGCTATCCTGACCCTGAACGCGAGTGACGCGGACTCCGGAGACAACGGCCGCGTGAGGTTCTCTCTGCTCCCTCCGGCCCCGAGGGGGTTCCTGGTGGACCCGACCACGGGGGCGCTGTACGCCAACCGCAGCGGGGTGAGGGGAGGAGACGCACAGTTTGCGGTGGTAGCCACCGACCTTGGCAGACCTGAGTTGACGGACGTCGTCGCGGTGCGTGTCCGAGTGGGCGAAGGTTCAGGATTGGCGCCAAGATTTATCCAGCACGACTACAGGTACAGTGAAACATTATAGTTCAATTTTTACAGTGGGGTTTAAAGGGATGTGTGGGTAGGCATTTTCCCCTTCGAGTCAAGTCTGAATGTTAACATCGAGTTTTTTTTTTGTTTTTTCAAGTTAGATTAAGAATTATAGAGAAGTATTTGTAACCTACTATAAATATTTCAAGTTAACCTTTTTTAAATAAAGAATAATGACAAACATCAGTTTTTAAGAATTAATTTTTGTGAAAAAAAAAATTATTCCTGCAAAATTTCAAATTTCAGTTACCATAGCTACTTTCTAAATATCAGTAATGTCTGTCAATAAATACAGAGCTGTAGATGACATGACCTGATACAAGAATACATGAAAGTAGATCTTGTAATTTATCAGTGAGATAAAGATCTTCCTATAAAAATTGGACTTTAGCTCACTCATTCAACTGTAGATGAGCACTCAAGACTGTTCTGTGACCATCAACAAATCGGGTCCTTCCTGTTGTCTATTTTTTAAGTGTTTTTCTCATCACTGCGTCTTACAACTTGTTCAGGTTGTATGCATATTAGTGCTAATTAATTTAATGGACCAGGTATGAGTAATAAAGCAGTTTTGAGGTAATCTACACGCATTTGAGCAGGAGAGTGGGAAACCATTTAGGAAAAAACACTTTCAGAAGACCCTACCAGAATTTGAACTCTGATCTTCCCGTCTTCAGCAGGTAAGTATAACATGAGAGTGACACTCTAGGCCATTTGACCAATGAAGCAGGTTTTTGTTACGTTGTTAAGTTTAAGTTGTATTTTCAGCAAGAACACAGTATGTAGAACAGTTTAAAAAAAAATGGTAAAGTCTCAACAGTTCGAGGTGAATGAGAACGGGTCCGTCTCGACTTATGTGGAACAGCCGAATTTTTTTTAAAATAATCACTAGTTTTTAAGGGTAAAAAGTGAATTTTCAAGACACAATAGAAGCCTTTACTTCTTTAATTTAATACTTGAGTGGAAACCTGAGTTAAATTATCAGGTTATTCAAGTACACTAAGGGTGGTTTTCCCTAAAATGGCTTACCCTGTTTTCTTCACAGAAAGCAAGAGTCATTTACTTTAAATTATACCTTTCTACCCCTTACGCTATCACTATAATTCAAATGTGTCTAGCCTGGATGGGTAGTTAGATACATCACAATTAAAAACAAGGCTTAGTTATTATATTTTGTAATGTTGCATTAATTAAGGATAATACTATTCAAAATACTAAATCTAAAATTAACACTGGCCAAAAGAATTTACTATGATAGAATTCTAGGGGAAAGGAACTCTTAGAAAATACAAACATATTTGGTTTTAGTCAACATTGATAACATTTTACTGTATTATTGGTTTTTTTACATACATACCTAATCACGTCATTCCCTTAGGGGGAAGCAAGAAACTGTAAGTATATATAGCTCAAAAAAACAACTACTTAATCCATCCATACTAACTTTCTCCACACTTCCCTATCCTTGCATACTTCTTTCTCTTCAACAACATCCACACATCGAGTCATACATGCTCTTTTATTCTTAAAGCTCTTAATGTTTCTCTTTTTTACATATTTATCTACAACATTTAGCCACGTCTTACATGGCCTACCTCTTCTTTTTGATCCACACACTCTACCTTCATATATTTGTTTCATCACTCAATCCATACTCAGCCTCTCAATATGCCCAAACCACCATAAGACACTTCTTTCGCATTGACCTATTGGATATGGATTTTTATTTAATTGAGGTATTTAATGTGCACTTTCTGAGCCGACTGATTATATCAGCAAACAATAATATCTATAAGAGTGAGCGAAAGGGTCCAACAATTTTGCCAGGAAAGGTGTTTTAACATACTTTCCAGGGTTATTTTACATACCACAATTGGCTTGGGACCGATGGCTTTAATTACCCCCTGAAAAGGTTGTGCTACAAATTTTTATCTCTCAAGAAAAATTAGTCAACCCCGGCTGGGTTTGAACCCATGAACATCGGACCTTGATGCGAGCACCCAAGACCACCAAGGTCGACTGTATTACTAATGTTTAATGATTTAAGCTCCGGTAATTTCTCACGATGTGTAAAATGGTCTGGAAGCCTTGTACGTAGTAGGATTTTTTTCTGGCATGCTAATGTGCAGTAGAAGCTTCGAGAGGGCTGATCCAACTTCCCTTGTTCTGGTTTAAGAAGTACTGATATTATCAGCTATTAAAAGTGACAGTATCAGATCACATGACTAGATATTAATATAATTATGATGATTGTTTGATTAACTCTTAAATAAAGTTCCTTCCTCTCAAAATCAAACTGTGTGTACAAATTATCCAAGGTATCCCCCCCTCCCCTCTTCCCCCGGTGCTCTATGGTTTTGTTGACTTAGATCATTTTTATGAAGTGTTGAAACTTTTTTTTTCTTCTAAGGTTTGTGTATTATCTTCCAATTAATGAAATACTAACTCTGTCTGTTTTTCGTCATGTGTCCAGGGTTCGTATCCGGGAAGACTCACCCCGTGGAACCACAATGATAAGGATTGCAACTGCTGACCAGTTTTCCGAGGAGAGCCAAGGAGTCACGTTCCACATTGTCGACGGTGACCACGCGGGAGCATTCCAAGTTCTCAGGTGAATAGCAGTGGGCTGCAACTGGGGCATTCACAGATTTGGAGAGTAAAGGGAGATATCCTCTAGATGCCAGACAGGCAAAAGCGTAGAAAGCTAGTTTCTCTAAGGGGAGTCCTCTAGAAAGTCGACATAATTTGGTTTTTATGTAGCTTTATACATACCGGGGAAAGAGAGAAGGGGTGGTGGAGAGTGTGTGTGTTCAAGTACAATACTGGTTAATAAACTAAATATTTAATCCTTGTCTCAGACACCCTAACTCGTTTCATTCAAAGAAATACCCTTTTTTTCACGATTACTATTTGGTTGTAACAAAACATTCTGTTATTTGAAATGTTGACAACACTAGAGTGACAATGGGCAGTTTTAAATAAGTTTTCACCACTATCACTTTTAATGGCAAGAGGGTTTGTTATTTTGACTACATGACACCCACTAACCTCTAATGTTGGCCCTATATTCGCGGCTCTGTCGCTTGCAGGCTGACTCAGTTGTTTTTTTTTCCATTATTATCACTCTACCACAAATACAATATGTACTTTTATATAGTTTTACATGTCATTTACATAATTGTGCAAGTAGGTACTTTGGTTTCTATTGAAAGAGATATATTTATTTGATTATGACTTCATTCAATATTTCAATTGTTTATTATTTATATGTTTCTTTGGCAATTGAAAATGGGTCCAGGTTCAGAATACCAGTACTTTAAGGACCCATTGAAGTTTTTATAAATATGTGTTAATGTAATTACTTTGTGCTTCATTTTCCACAAATCTATAATATTTATTATTTAATGACATAATCATACATTTATGTCAGAACATGCGAATATTAACAATTCCTTTATAAAACCAACTCAAAAAGCTTTGGCCTAGAATCAAGGCACGCTTTCTTTTTCTCTCTCTTAGTATATTTTTATATATATATGTGTGTGTTTGAATGTTTGCATGCACCTCTTATATCACGAACTATAACCCCCTCTGTTGAATTGATGCAGCCCGAGTGGTGAGCTAATGCTGCTCAAGATGTTGGATCGAGAGACTGAAGATTTCTACACTCTGAGGGTGACAGCAGGAGAGCACAACTCCTCGGGTGTAGTTGTTCGAGTAACGGTGGAGGATGCCAATGACAATCCTCCCTTGTTCCAAGGAGGGGGTAGCTACATCGTGTCTGTCAGCGAAGGGGCCAACATTGGACACAACGTGCTCAGACTCCTTGCAACGGATGCAGACTTGCTCGGCAACTCAAACTCAGAGGTGGGTTCAGATGCTGAACTTTTTTTTTTTTAATTATAGTTTGAATTTACACCTTTGCTAGTCCTAAACCACTTTGAGTTTTCGTCTCCTATGTGAACACGGCTCCAGGGCGTATATAGCATCTTTACTTTGTTAGTGAGTGCTTCAGGTACTTTTTTTGTGCAAAGCAAATCTTGTTTCTAAAACCTTGTTTATCTTTATAGACAACGTGTTGTCCAAAGCATTCCCAACAAGTTGTGTTACAATACAAACACATTCACAACTTGTTGGCCAACATGTTGAGTTGGGAGTTCTGATCATTGCCAACATGTTGTGTTGGGTTGTGTCAGCTCGATTTGTGTACACACAAACAAACGCAAAACATGTTGGTTGACTTTGGAGGTTCTGCGCATATGCCATCGAGTCAAGGCAGTGTTTAGCCTGAGCAACACACGTGTTTTGTTTTCAGATTAGTTTAACATTGTGTTTGAGTTTTGGTGGCCACATGATCTAAAGCGCTACACTTGCAGTCGATTAGACTTCTAATAATGGGGAGATTGAAGTTTGAATCTTTGTCGGGTGTACTGAGGGTAGTTTTTCCAAAATGGTTTTTCACTCTACTGCCATGCAAATGAGAGTACACTTTTTCCGAATGTAACCTTCCTAATCCCTAAAACTATTAGCATACATACGCGCATAAACTAAACAGGTGGTCAGATGATGTGCTAAATAATTATTTCTTTAAAATCATAATTTACATAGTATTGTGATCATAGAATGGAACAAATCAAACACAACTAGTTGAGTTGTATCAAAAGTATTCTGTACTTTGGAATGTTAGCTCGACTGATCACAAGATATCAAATAATCTAAAAGATACATTTACTGCAATACCTAGGGTTTTTGAATCCTCCACCCTTTTTTACATTATAATTTTTTCTCTAATACACTTACTTCCAACACACTAAATTAAGAAATGTCAAATAATATGTCATTCTCCATGGCCAGAAATGTGTAAACTTATTGAAAGCTAAAGGAGGGCCCAGGATGTTGGTCCAACAAGTTGGCATACACAAACATAGTTTACTTCTCCCCGTATGTTGGCTCTCAACATGTTGGTTCTAAATTGTTACACAGTAAACAAGGCTTTAGTACACTGTCAAATGCCTTCTATATGTCTAGGAATTCAAAGAAATGTCCTGACCTATTTTCCAGGTAGCATGCATCGAGTCGATAGTTAATTTGTTTTGCCTAAATCCATATAGTTCTTCTTATAGTTGTGGTTCAACTAATTTTCTTAATCTCCTTAACTCAATTTTTCCCATTATATTAAGGCCATATGACTATAGTTGTTGCGTTTACGTTTGTTTCATTTCTTAAAAATCGGTACTATGACTCCTTTCATGTAATCCATTGGGATAGTCTTGTCTTTACAAATAGCACTGAGAACTCTTTAGAGCCACTGAAGGTCACATACACCCACTGTCTTGATCATGTCAGCACTAAACCTGGCTTATTTAGGATTTAATCCAATCCCCCAAACTCAAGATTTGGTTGCACAATAAGACAAGTTTTTAAATTATTTTTAAAAAAATCATCTCCACTCTTCTGGAAACTCTGTTAGCACTTGACATAGAAAACACTTAACCTCTAACACACTTTGACTCCGCTGTTTGTAGTAAATTTACTTTTAGTACAGAGGACGAAATAATTAATTAAATAGTTTGTTTTGAGCACTAATTCCCTAAATTAAAACTCCACCCCTCTTCTTCTAGTATACCACCTTAACATTAAATTAAGAGATTGGTCTCACGATTAACCCTTAAGTGGCAGGTGTGTTATGCTTTATGTTCCTTTAGTGTGACCTTCCTTGACTGTCTGATACTATAGTTGGAACTAAATTAACCGTCTCTAAGTTGAAGATACTTGAAACAAACTCATTGTTGTGGTATAAAATACCCTACAAGCCCACTAAAATACCTAATGCAAGTTTTTATTTATCATCTTAATTTTTCCAATGTTTAATCTATTGCAGTCGCAATATTAGGTAAATATTTTGTTTTATGTCCACTTATTGAAGCAAGGGTTCTGGGTTTGATTACAGGCATGGCTAAGAGGTTATAATTGATGAATTTACAGTCTGAGATCTTAGAGTTTTATATATCTCAGAAATAAAACAATTCATAAGTCATGGGCTGATATAGCAAATTATTTTTAGTAAATGAACTTAATTAATTACTACTCACTATGGATGATGAATCCTGCAGAGGTTTTTTATATTTTTTTTTATTTTATAAATTGGATTTTATGTGTATTCACATTTTATTTGTATTAGTACCAATTAACAAAATAATAACATAAACATTAATATTGTTTGTAATAATTTGAAAGTATATAAACCCTTTATAAAAGATTACACAGTTATTAATTTTGACATTTTCTACTTACTAAAAAAAATAATTTATTTATCATTTAGTATGGATTTTAATTAGTGGAATGTGCTTAAATTGACTCAAATTAAAATAGGGAAAAGCACATAATAGATAGTATGTATGACATGACCTGTGCACTTACCATAAAATATGAGGGCAAGCATTTTAACACTTAATCTACACAAACACAGTATTAATGTGTGCACTTGCAATTTTTCTGAAGTGTTGAGGCCTTGGTTGCCCTATGTATTTTTGTTTTATTTTTATCATATTTAGTAAAATAATAATAATTGTTTTATGGCAATGTATAGTTTCATTACTAACTCTAATATAACTGGCCATTCTTAATATACATATATGATAATCTTTATTTAACAGGTTTACTACGACATAGCCTCGGGTAATGATGAAGATCTGTTCTCCCTGGACTCTCGCAGCGGCGTTATCAGCGTCAACAAAGGATTGGACTTCGATTCAGGTGACACTGTTTACATCCTGGTTATCCGGGCGTCAGACAATGCAAAGCCTCCTGATTCCCCTCTCTCCACCATCGCGACAGTGCAGATCCGGTTGGAGGATGAAAACGACAATAATCCCGTGTTCCCAGTCACTGAATATGTCCAGTCAGTCCCAGAAAATGAGCCGGCAGGTACAGCAGTATTTGCCACAAGGGCTACAGATGCTGATAGAGGCCCTTACGGCACACTCAACTATTCCATGGTGGTATCGCCAGGATTGGATGATTCTTGGAAACTTTTTCGGGTGGACGCAGTGTCTGGTATCATCTCCACAATGGTTGCTTTCGATTACGAGCAAAGAAGTCGTTACACATTTAGTCTTAGGGCCAGAGACATTGGAGGGAAAGAAGCAATTGTCAGAGTGCGTATAGAAATAGAAGGAAGAGATGAGTTCCACCCCCAGTTCACAGAAAGAACGTATCGCTTTGCTCTGGCGTCCATACATATGCCAGTGGGACGTATCCTGGGACATGTATGTGCTACAGATAGAGATAAAGGAACAGATGGAAGAGTCGTTTACCAAATGACCACACAACATCCTTACTTCAAAGTCAATCGCACGACTGGTGCAGTTGTTCTGAAGAAGAAATTGGATGATTTGTTTAGTGGGACCTCCGAGGATATTAGTTTTGTGGTTACTGCGAGCTCTGGAAGACAAGGTTCTCTCACCAACATGACTGTGGTTGAAATAACATTGGACCCACTTTCAGCCACAACAGGTGGTGGCAGTGGAAATGAACTTGGAGACACAGCTTTCACAACAGCTGGGCCTGGAGGCTTAGCCGATTGGGCCATGGGCCTTTTAGTCACTTTAGTTCTTATTGTTCTTGCATTGGGTGCAATATTCCTGTTCCTCCATGTAAGAAATCGGCGACATAAAAAGGTCAACAAGCCAGCACTTACCACAGGCGGGGTTGCGGACGGGTTTGTGGACCCAAGTGCGTTTGACACAATTCCAATCAGGGGATCGGCTAGAGATGGTGGTAGAGTTCAAGGGGTTCCTCCTAACTCTCAATTTGGACCACCCAAATATGATGAGATTCCACCTTACCCCCCTGTCCACAGAAATAACAATAACAATTCAGGCAGTCCTAATTCAGGAGCAGCTACTACGTCTGAGCTCTCTGGATCAGAACAGTCAGGTTCTAGTGGCAGAGGCTCTGCAGAGGAAGGTGAAGATGTAGAAGATGAGGAGATCAGAATGATCAACGAGGGAGGCCCACTCAAAGGAAGTGCAGCAGTGAGAGATGGAGGAGGTATAGATGATGATAACCTCTCTAATGTCTCTGTGAGGAATACTCAAGAGTACCTAGCCAGGCTTGGCATTGTCGTTGTAGACAACCCAACCGCCACATCAGGCCCTCCACCCCCACCCCCTCCGCCCTTGGATGGGCTTCATATGTTTGGCGAGGAAGGTGCAGGAGAGGCAGAAATTGCCAACCTCATCTATGCCAAGCTGAATGATGCTGGAGGTGGTAGTGCTGGGGGAAGCGAAGATGGTGGGGGTACAGCTTTGGAACACGCAATGGCATTGTCGGGATTCGGTGATGTCCCGTCACACCACCAGCCTTCCATGACGGGTTCCCTAAGTTCCATAGTCCACAGTGAAGAAGAACTAACAGGAAGCTATAACTGGGACTACTTGCTCGACTGGGGCCCCCAGTATCAACCCCTGGCACACGTCTTCTCCGAGATCGCTAGGCTCAAGGACGATGCCGCGTCTGTGCACAGTGCGAATAGTGCGTCATCTTCTGGTAAGGGAAAGCTGCCTGCACCGCAGGTACCCTTGCCTCATCCAAAAACTCTCCCTCCCCCTCTACTGACAAGTGTCGCGCCGAGGTTACTTGCTGCCCCACGAACGGGTATCATCTCCTCTTCCGCGTCTAGTTCCGTTTCCGCTAGTCATCGCTCAGCTAACCTTCTTGCCTTGCCAAGGTCCCCTATAAGTCATGATGCTACAGGGCAAGGTTTCTCTACTTCAGCCGCCATGTCGCCAAGTTTCTCCCCGTCCCTGTCTCCCCTCGCAACGCGGTCACCATCAATATCACCTTTAGTACCTCCAGGTGTTGCTTTACCCAGACATGGGCCACAAATACAAAGAACTGATCCAACAGAACTCAGGATTTAAAAGTGCGGGAGTGCGTGTTTTAATAAGATCAGATACTTGGATGTGATAGTGGAATTTGTGTGGACATAAAATACAAGGCAACTTCTCGACTCAAGATCTGTAAGTAGTTACACTTGGCCATTGTTCTCCGCTTATCTAGGGAGAATTTGTGGTTGAGAGTGTAAACACATTTTCAAGAGGTCATACACATTTTAAAATTATATTTCAAAAAGTTACATTAATTTTAAATCCTAAATATATTACGGGATTTTACGGCAATTAAAAAAATCACTGAAAATATGGGAAATGCTCAGAATTTTATATAGTTTCTGTGTTTTATAATAAAATCTCACATAAGCCTATTGGTAAATCATCGATCATATTTTAATGGTGAATAATATATTAATGATAAAAAAAACTACACCGTCAATTCACTGAAAAAATGTTCACTGCCTTTTATCTTATCATGTATCGAGGCAAACTTGTGTGAAAAAGGCATTTAAAAAAGACAAATGTGTAATAATAAATATAAAACAAGTCAAATGCATTGTTTTTACAACAAAGACTGATTTATAATTAATAAGACTGTTATGTTTGCGCAGCAATGGGCTATTGATGAACTATTATATTTTGAAAGTCCCATTTCTAAAGCATAAGTTGTTTTTAAGGTAGCTACTCACAGCGTTTTTAATTAAAAATTATTGTGTGCACAAGAACATATTGTTCCACATTATAATGAACTGTGAAGTGAGTGTGTGTTTTCAAAGAATGCTCATTACATTTCTAGAGAAATAAAAAAGAGATTTGTTTTTAAAAATAATGAGATACCTCACATGATATTGACTCACATGTTTTTGTGTTATTGATTTTCGCATGTAAAAAGTGAACATAAATGTGTGACATACGTAAATAATCGTGTAAATAAATTATAAATAATCAAAAACATCATATAATTACAAAAATTAAGACATTCTAAAGTATGAAACATTAATCTCTCGGCAAAATTATAACTGCAACAGTTGTTTATTTTATTATTGTATCAGAAACATTCATGTTCCCCCCCCCTTATTTTGCTCAAAATGTTTCCAAATAATTGAATATACTTAACAATGATACAATAGCTATGAAAGAATATTTGTTGATAAATATGACAGACAAGAATATATTTAATTGCCAATTTGAGTGCCATTAATTTTGCCATCAAAGTAACATAATATGTTTTGAATAATAAGCACAAACATGAGTAGGTATCTACTAGCAGCTTGCAATAATTCCTTTAAAGCTATTGAACTTGAATATGTATCTGTAGCACTGAGCATAATGCATTTAATTTTGTTTAGTAAATAATGGATAAAACTTTGTGAAGCAAAAAAATAAAGTTTTAGCAATGATAAACTTATTTTTTTAATTGTTCATGTTTATTTTTAGTGAATACTAAATAAATAGATATATAATTTGGTTGCAAATATGTTATCCAAGAACATCACACTATCAATTTTAGGATATATTAACAAATTTTAACATATATTTTATGGGCTGTTATTACAAATGGCGAAAGCCTCAATATATGATCACTGTTTTATTTTTATTTTAGAAATTATTATGTTCAACATTATACACAAGTTCCTTTTTGTAGGTATATTATGAAATCTCTTTAAATAAACATTATAGGATTTTAAAAAATGGAGCATAAATAAAAGTTAAAACATATTTTACATATACTTTAATATTGGAACTTTATTTTGTAAAGCATATTTGAGGAAATATCACAACTCACCCTATGATCTGAAACTAGGGAAACTTCCATTAGCTTTTTTCAAATGTATAATTTATCTATTAAAATTTATTAAAGACAGTACATATCAGACAACTTGGCGTGTGTTCTATTCTTGTGGCCTGCAAACTTTTAGACGCTCTTCTCCTCTCATGGATAATGCATACATAACTTAGAAATAAATAAAGCTAAAACAGTCTTTGTATTAAATTGCAGTCTTTTTTCTTCTTCGTTAGAAGACAGTAAAATTGAGGTGAATAACATAATTTTATGATGAAAAAAAAAACACACAGTAAATCCAACTTAAATGCATCTCATTATTCAAGTATAATTTGACTGTGGGTACATATAGAATAGGCCTTTGAATTACAATTTGTGAGATATCAATTCTAACTCTCCGAGACTCTGTTCTGTTTTTATGAATACACCAAGTTGCTTAAACAAACACTACAATTTTACATCAGCTGTAGTTTTAAACATTGCTATTGAGTCTAGAATTTTTTCTCAACATAAATTGCTTTGTGTTCGAAATAAAAATTGTAATTTGGTTGCATTTAACTAGGAAAAAAGAGTGAAATTAGTATACTAATATTGACCCAGTGTTTTCACAGATGTTAGCCTATATACTAGTTAAATTGTGTTTAATTTATGTGATTTATATTTACAAATATTAAAACAAATATAAGCATGATTAAAGATGAGATTTGGTTTAGAAAAGACTATTTTTGAAGTATCATTCCCGCCACCTGATCTGACTATTTTTGAAGTATCATTCCCACCACCTGATCTGAAAATACTTGCACTACCTATCTCTACTTTCACCTCACCTTTTAAACCATTAAATAATTCTGTATATCTAAAGTAATACATACTGAAGTTCAATATAAGTATGATTAGTTTAGATTAGCTAACTTTAAACACATTAAATATTCCATACCATCAGCATAAATTCAACTATGGTAAAGTAATAAAGCTCATAAATACTGAATGCATAACCCAATCGAAGACAAACCTAAAAACTAGTATATTTTAGAAAAGTAAGGTAACTTACACATTTAAAATGTCTCCATAAATAAAGACTGGAGCATTTTGATTATTTTTTCTTAATACAGAAAAGCACATCGCAATAGTTGGGACTACCTATATTTTAATTTATTTTTATGGAATCTAAACCAAAAAACAATGGTCTCACATTTCATATATAGTTTCATTGAACTCATTAAATATTTGTGATCAGTGCAAAACGGATAATAAATACATTGCTCTTATTGTAATGATAAATTGATGAATGTATTTAATATATCATTCTGTAATACTTGTGACAAATTTATGTAACATAAAGTTTATTGTAAAGTATTGTACCATTTCATACTGTATTATTTCTGAAATTGATAAAAAAATAAGTATTTACTGTACAAAGAAAGTGTTTCACTCTATGTAATTTTGTAAAACAAGCGAATAAAACATAATTTTTGTAATTTTTAAGTCTTGTTGGTTTTAATTGTTCAATTTTTACTTTCTCTCTATCTTACAGGTAGAGAAAGTATGGTTATCGTCAAAAAAATCGAACTCGAGATTTTGATGAATTTTGACGTTTCATGACTTCCTGAATCCAAAAAAGTGGTTTTTGAATTTCCGTCTGTCTGTCTGTCTGTCTGTCTGTACCTCCAACTAGAGCCTAAACTATTTTACCGATTGAGCTGAAACTTGATATCTAGGGTTTTCATAGGGTTGCCCCGAGGGGTTTTTGGAATTGGATATCTACCCCTAAAATTAAGGGTAGTTTACTGAAGGGAAAAAAGAGAAAAAGTCGATTTTCTCAAAATCGGCTCTAACGATTTTGATTAAATTTCATTTATGAACATTAATAAATATTCCAAACAAAATGGCTACTCTCAATATTTCGGCAAAATGGCTTTAAGGGCTCCGGTCTGATGCGTAAATTAACATTTTTTATAATAGCTCCGAAACTATTTGAGATATGAAATTACTTAGCATTACAAATATGTATATATATTTATAATACAGATATTTTATCCGAAACATATTTTTATAAAATCAATAACTTTCAATCTATACGCAATTATATGAATTTTTTTAACTTTTTGGACATTAAAGTTTAAGTATTGCGACCGTAAAAAAAAACTAACCTGAAATGTTGATGGATGTCGACGTCTCATGACCCCCCGAACCCTAAAAAATAGTCTTTGCAATGCCGTCTGTCTGTGTGTCTATAAAAACTTAAAATTAAGGGTAGTTTACTGAAGGGCGAAAAGAGAAAAATTTGGTTTTCTCAAAATCTGCTCAAACGATTTTGATTAAAATTCGTATCTAGGCGTTGATTAAGATTATAAATAAACTGGCTATTTTCATTTTCCTATGAAAATGATTTTTAGGGTACTTTACAGAAGCGTTAATTTCCGTATCTCCACAACTATTGGAGAAACTAAACAACTTATCATTGCAAAATTGTAGGACTATTAGAAATAAAAAACTTTTATTTGACATATATTTTTATAAAAGCAGCAGTTTCTGAGATATTTGCAAATATATTAATACAATTTTGTGAGCTTTAGTTGTAAACATATACTACTTAAGTCTTAACGCAATAATTCTCCAATGCCATAGAGTAATTAAATATAAGTATCTAAAAAAGTATGTTATTTTTCCTTAAATCTCTTAGGAGAAATGTTTGCATAGCAATGATCTATCTCCATTTTAGACTCAATAGTCAATATTTACATTTTTTATTGGTCAAAATGTATAAATGAATAATTAAATATCAATGCGATGACTTGAAGATCTGCAACACCATATAAAATGTTAAAACTTTAACCAGAATCGAAATTTTAATACGAAGTGTTGACCCTTGTGGAAGACATTAAACTGTTTGAAATGCTCTTAGGTGGACAAAGATGCGCCTCTTTTTCATTGATTCTATATCATAGTATATTATTTTAATGTGTGTTCTTATGTGGAGTGGTGATGATACAATGTACATTATTCCGTTCAGAAATCTTACGAGTTTCTAGAAAGAGAGAGAAAGTCTGTGCGGTGCGCCGTACCATTTATTTTTATCATCCCTCCTCTACAACCAAATTATGTAATATTTCTCAATCCATAAAGAAACAAAACAGAGTGTGTATCTGAATTATCTAAGTAAGTGTCATCAACTTGCCATGTACCATTGTCGGTTTATTTGGCAAGGATGTGAAGAAGTGTAGAGCCCTCCGAATTGTCAGCAAGGATGTCCCTGTACCCTTACCATTGCTTTAGATTAAAGAACAGAAAACATGTTGTTTCACCTCCACAAGCAGTCTTAACGCGGCCTTGACTGGATACTATTATTTTTTTTCGCTCTACTTGTTTCCCGCCTCTTACATTACACAAAAATCATCATGAATACCACTAATGTTATTAAAATGATACAGAAAAACAAGTTTTAATGAATAATAAACAAAATAGTTGTAGCGCTATAATTTCAAGGATCACTAACTATTTGATGGAAGACTGTATCATATTATTCAAAGTGCTTAGCAAGTTTATATTTTAGTCTTTAAATTGAAAAATGACACCTTTGTTTGCTCAGTTCAATAGGTTGTAGTTTAGCCAAGATAGTGTTACATATTAAAAAATATATTTCATATGCAACATCAACTTATTATTCCATAATATAAATTAGCTTGAAGAAACTAGCTACCTACAGTGGTGATCTATTGATCTAAAACATTATATATTCATTACACTTTGCCACTGTTAATAATCAAGTTGGGGTTCAAATCCTGGCCAAATTAATTGGCATGAGTCAACACACTTGGTACAACACCACAGTTGGTAGTGCATGTGCCAAATAAGCTTGGGGCCCTGAGTTCTATTCTCTGAGTGGTCAAAGATCTATTAATGGTAACTTGTTGGATGGGGGACTGAACGTGTCATTTTTTTCTAGTATTGGGCTAGTTTGTAAATCATATGTTGATATAATCAAAGTGTTCAACAAGTGCAAGGAAAATACACCCAATAAAAATTATTTCCTGGCGTTTGATTTATCAAGTGATATTTTTTATAGTTCTAGGCAAATATCGGTGCACATATTCTTAGCAGCTTTCCTTATACTTAGGGCACTATATTTTTTATTTAAATTAGTATGAGTTTTTGAGAGCCAAAAGACAGGTGCCAAATTTAACACTATGTGTATATATAAATAAAGCCCTGCTTAGCTTAGCACCAATAAATCCCTTGTACTGGTAACAGTCGGAAATGTGAACTACAGTCCTGTTGGAAATACAAAACACAGCAATTTGAAATGTACCTAACAAGGTTTACCAGTCATTAGCTCTTTGGTGTTGTGTTTCAGTTCATTTAATTATATTATAACCAATCTAATAATGTGTGGATAAGTTAACTAATTGCTTAAGAAAGTGTGCACACAAATTAATTATTAATTGAATTGTGAAAACCATCTTCAGTTCAAGATTCTGCCAATTATGCTGGTGATACTTAGCAGTGTCTATGTCAAGCTGGTTTAATATGATAATAAACACAATAATATTATACAATTAATGGCCAAACTTCAAATATATCAGGTTCCATAAAGTGAATACACTTTATATAACTTGACAAGTTTATAATTTAAAAATTGTCAATCTGTAGGCCTATCAAGCTGCTAAAATCTGACGACTACACTCAAGTCCTGTAGGCCTATTTCAATTTAAGAGTGGACCAGTCTATACATATTTTGGTTGTCATGTCACAATCACAACGTTAATTTATTTGCTTACTCTGGACTAAATTATTAAATTGTAGCAATAAAGTGGTAAATAAAAGTTTGTTCTAAATCATGATGGACTGCGGTGAAAAATGATTGCAGCAAAGCCTCTAATATGTGTAGATCGTGAACTAATAGCCCAAATTAAACTGTTTCTTCAGCTGTACTAGTCAAACTAGTTGATTTCTTTGACGTGAGCTAATTCAAGCTGAAATAAAAATATGAAGCATTGCCAGAGAAACGGGATTGTGACAAGAAGTATGTTGTTTGATATTGCTCTTATTCAGTGGTGCAGGAACAGGGGAGTACGGGGGTAAATTTTACCCCCCCCCCAAATTGAGGGGGGTTAAAAGTATCATTTTTACCCCCCCCCCCCTCCCAAATAATATAGTAAAACCTTTAGATAATGTAAAGATTTTGTTGAGCCAAGTTACAAAGTTCACGCTAAGGTAACATAACAAAAATAAAATGTGCTTGGAGCACACACTGTCGGAAAAGTGATAGTGCTACAACAGTTACTTCAGAAAGAAGTTTTTCAATGCTTATATGAAGAAAAAAATTATTTTCGCTCCACGATGAGATGGACTAAATCCCCTGTGTCTGCTTAATGCACACCCTGAGAGGCTAAACAAACTTGAAAATTGCAAAACTAGTTAGTGGTCTTATAACTAGTAACGAATATAAGGAAAAGGTGTAAGGAAGCCTACTTAAATTTTCAGTGTTTCATAATTTTTAGTTAAGCCACATCAGATATAATTTTTCTTAATTTGTTTTGTGTGTATTAATTCTAATGTTTTGCATGACTAAAATAAATGAGAAAAATGTACAATGGGGCCGTTAAATACAGGTATCCCTCGTTATACGCGATATCACTATACGCGTTTTCACCATAATGCGATTAAGAAATAATAAAAATAATGCATGGTCAGCTGTAATTTCGCAGTCAGCCTGTGGGGGGGTGATGTGACCTTGTTCATGCACATTCCAGTGAGGACAAAGATCTTTACTGTACAGTTTGGTGTTAGCGGGGTGGTGGTGGTATTGATAACATTGGAGATGCAGGGGAAAAAGTTAAAACAGATTGACAAAAGGTGTGGGCTACCTATAGTATTGTACTAGCTAGATAAATTAATAAAAATTGCATTCATCTACAAGTTTTAGGTTTTTATCTACTTTTTTCCTTTGGAGTAATCCCTATCTCTGCCATGTCAAAATCAATTCCTTTTCGCGTTTTAGTGTTACGCGATTATTTATCAGAACCAATCACTTGCATAGTGCGAGGGACAGCTGTATTACATTTGCCTCGTCTTTTTTTAATCTCAAAAACGCTATCACCTATGAAAGCACATGATTATTTTTACCCCTCCCCCCCACCCCCCCCCAATAAAAAAGTTCCTGCATCACTGCTCTTGTTCCACATTACAGTTAAATGAAATGAATAACAACTGTTCTGCCCATCTCTAGTCTAATATAAAATATCATCAAAATGGATTAAAATTATTGTGTGGACTTGTTTTTCAGAGACCACATTATCCCAGATTTAATTTCTCTAATAGTGAATAAATTAGAGCCACCATTAGTTTTTTTTTAGTGTATGACAGCTTTGATCAGGAGAAATATCATCTAGAGTTGTAAATGCAATGATTATGATTATAAAGTAATTAGCTTAAACTTAGGCCTAGTTAACCAAACCCTTGTGGTCGTTGGGATGATTCCCCTTTCGGGGGGAAAAAAAACTCCAATGGTAACAGACGGGAATCGATCCCGGCACCCCTAATTTCGTAACCTGATCGTTGATTACTATATCACGGAGTTCTTGTTTCTTTACTTTCCTAATACTCGACCTCCTATTTCTTAAAACAGACTAAACTAAATAGCTGACAGAGCCATCTTTGAGACAATTTATGTACTACATGAATAAGATATTTTTATTGCTACCTCTTTGAATTTGTTAGTCTCCTAATATCTTTCGATGGAATTGTAGTTTTGGAGACGGTAACGATAGACACAACCTACGAGATACCCAGCTAGCTAACCAACGTTTTACGAAGAGACCTCGGCTGTTTCCGTGGGATTTCATAGCTAAGGCGCGTTATGAATTTCACCTCCTGTACAATCGTACAAGCCAATAAATATAACGCTAAAAGTAAAATATTGGGGCACTGGTTTCTTAGTAAAAATTTAATCCATAACCTAATTGATCAATTTTGTAAAGGCTTAATTCTATAGAAACTATACTTTAGATGATGAATGACGATAGTTGATAACATTTACTTCCCCTCTCAAGTCTCCTATTGGTCGAAAATTATTCGTATGCTGGGTGAATAATTTTGAATATAATTAATTCGTGGACTTCAGCGCTAGTATCACTACTTGTGTTGATGGCGTTGGTTTATTTTTATTGTATGTATGAAAACAAAAACGGTCTGTGTTCTATCGTTAGAGGCCAAGAAGTTATCACCCCTGGTTGTGTTTGATTTGCTTTGATGTATACAGTGATCTAAAGTCCAAGCTATACTGTATGGATATAAACATACCCCTTGCATAGGACCTGACACTCGAGTTTATCATTTGCTTTGTGATGGGAAGGATTTAACTGTTTCTTTCAATGTGCTTGTATGAAAACATGTTTCTGATTAATAAAAGTGTTATTGTTTGAAAATAGTGTTGTATTATGCCACACTTAACTGTAAAAACCTGTACAGTACATTAAAGGATATACAATTGAGTTTAACAGGCATTACTGTCAGAGTATAACCCGATCGTATAGTAAGACGCCGTGCTAAAAAGGGGCCCGGCCCTATAGTTAACTTAATTTTTTCTAAAATACAAAATGTATTAATTTTTAAGACCTCAAAAATTATATTGGTTTGAGGGAATACAAATATATAAATTTTGTTTAAGTCAACAAACAGCTTAATTTATATTTTAGCGTTGAATACTGTGCCATCCGCAAATGTTTATTTTTGTCTGAATTATTCGGTGTTCGACGGTGATGTTATCCCAGTGCACGGGTGTCGCTCACGGGCCCGGAAGCAACTACTAGTCTACTAATGGTACACAATTAAGTCACTTGAAAGCGCTT
The DNA here is from genome assembly GCA_902151455.1 of Timema bartmani. NCBI lineage: Eukaryota > Metazoa > Arthropoda > Insecta > Phasmatodea > Timematidae > Timema > Timema bartmani. Next base: position 498,812 of record CABFWB010000088.1, read on the forward strand.
TATGTTTCCAATATTTGCCGCTTCGGCAGCACTTGTCGACTTGTCAATCTGAGTCAATCTATAATCTAACTGGATGAACATACACATACATATTACCAAGCACCATAGGGTGACGTTCAAATTTATTATCTGCTACACTGTGGGGGGAAAGATTTAACCGTTTCTTTCAATGTTCTTAAGTGAAAACATGTCTCTGATGAATAAAAGTGTTATTGTTTGAAAATAGTGAAGTATTATACCACACTTTCCTGAAGAAACAGTTGCATTAAAGGATATATAATTCAGTTTTACAGGTAATACTGTACAAATACGAATAAAATCTTTAACATATTAAATACGGTATGTAGCCATCATCCATGTTGTTTACATTCTGCCAAGACTACACTTATATTTATGGTTGGCTATTAGCTTGTATATTGGTTTCATAAACCATATTATATTGAAAGATCTATAAATATAATGAATAAGGTATCTCAAAACTTGATTACATTTGTTTGAATGACATATTTTCTGTAGTTATCATACATTCAAACTATCACTTAGGTTATAGGCTTGTAGAAAGTACCTATTATTATATTGGCTTTTTTTTTTAAAAAAAAAGTTGGCTCATATCTTGTATATTGCTTTCAGAAACCATATTTTGTTGAAAGTTTGATAACTATAATGAAACACGTTAGCTAAAAACTATTACATTTGTTTGAATGACACACTTTGAGTAGAAGTCTTACGTTCAAATGATAATTTAGGTTATAGGCAGTATGGTATCTACTAAACCCTGATTTTAATAAGAATCTCAATCTGTAAGGCTTTATTTCGTACCAAAATACTACCCTATATATAATATTTTGGTAGGATGAACGGCCATTTAAATCGGAAGTAGAAATTTCCTTTTGGAAGGTCTTTTATCATACCTAAACACAATTATATGGTAGGATTATGGTACGAGATAAAGCCTTATAAGCGAGCTTCCTTCAAAAATCATCGTATATATTAGGCTACATTAACTTATTTAAAGAAAAAACTAACCAGCTTCGAACTATTATTATGTTCTTTAAAGCTTTTACTAAAATATTTACCTCATTTAACTTGTCACACATTAATTTATCTCATATATTCAATCAAATTAATGAACGATGTTAAAATGCCACATTGCCTTGTATGGGTGTAAGAGAGAAAGAGATACCCGAAAATTTCCTTCTCTCTTTGACAATGGTATGCAGACGACAGCTCGAAAATTTCAGCCACAGAAGTCCATCCAGTTATATTATAGAGATAAATGGTGACAGGTCGTTTGTTATTGCTCTACGCATATCACCAGACAGTCGCCATTTGAATATTTCAGTTAATGTTTGTAGTGACTTGTGATGATATTTAGCAAATGACGTTACTTTGTTTTTTATTAACTGGATATTATTGGTATGTAAAATTTTGAAATAGCTACCAAATATTTTATACTTAAACGGTCGATGACCGTTGTTCCATTGTGGATAATATTCATAAGTCAGGAGCAAAAAAGGGATAAGGGACAAACAACATTTGAACTAGGTTTTTTCACTAAACATACCAACTCTTCAATCCCCAATGGATCAAGGAACACTTGAAGCAGTTCAAAAAACTCCCGTAAATCCAATAGTTGAAAAAACACAGTCGGACGAAAATCCATCAAATTCAAGCAACCTTAATCAATTGGGAGTTGGTTCGTCTTTATAAGAATTTTAATTCTGTCAATTTGTATTTTATTTATTCTAACGTGTTTATTTATTTTGACGCAACTAGCACGCCACGCGGCTGGATGCAATACTACATTTTAATTAATTTATTTTCAAACGACATTGCATTGCGTTGAAGGAAACACCAGAAAATTATAAAAATACTTTTATCAGAACAAGAAATATACTTATTTACCGGGTTTTTGTCCAAATTATGTAAAAGTTGATCAGATTTTGAAGCTTTTTAATTGCACAATTTGCCGCTATATGAGAAAGCGTTGTGATCGTTGCTGTTAGGTGACCTGAGGATGGCGTAACGAACGCCGAAACATGTCGTCAATCAACCACCCTAGAGGCGATACAAGTAAGTGTCTAAGGAGTGGAATTAAAATAACAGTTAAGGAACGTTTTTTTTAATACAAGTAACATTTTAAGTATTTTTCCCGTCTACACTTCTTAATTACATCCATTTTCTTATATTTAATAAACTTATAATATCGAATATATTAAAACCATATTGATTGATCTGGACGAGACTTCTGCTAATCAACAATTATATAATTAATTATCTCTTTGGTTAACATAGGTTGTAACCTTGACCTGATAACAAGCTCTTAACAATAACATATTTTAATCTTGTATGCAATGTTATTAGGAAAATTTAAATTTTAACAAGTTTCATATGTAATTCAACTTTAATATGTTTGCATTGTGTAACAACCCTTGTTATTTATTTCCTAGATTTTATTAAATTGATCATTCATGTAATTAGTCAATTGGCCAACTTATTATTAATCACATTTGATTAATCTTATCATTTGTTGTAACTGCATAATTGCCCTTGTTGACTGTTTCCTAGATTTTATTAAATTGATCATTCATATAATTATCACTTGTAATAATAACATTCCAGTTCAGTTTAACTATTTACAAATTCTGTTTTCGATAAAATTCTCAAAACTATTATAATAATTTCATTTCTTTATAAAATCTTGTTCAACTATTGGTTTTCCTATTTTTAAATTCGATTGCTTTTGATCAGTTTCTAGGTGATTCTTAGGAAAATAATTTATGTATTTATAAGTGATTAAATTCCTGACATATCAATAATAAATTAGTAAAATTGTTTATAACTGTATAATTGCCCTTGTTGACTGTTTCCTAGATTCTAGTAAACTGATCATTCATGTAAATTGTCATTTGTATTAACAACTACAGTTCAGTCACTAACTATTTACAATTTATGTTTCGATGAAATTCTTTTTAAAATAAATGGTACGGCACACCGCACAGACTTTCTCTCTCTTTCTATAAACTCGTAAGANAAAAATAATTTCTTTATAGAATCTTGTTCAACTACTGTTTTTTCCTATTTTTTTAATTCAAGTTGCTCTTGAAAAATTTATAGGTAACACTTAGGGGAATAATTTATGTATTTATATGTGATTAAATTCATGACATATCAATTTTTATCCTTGAATAATTAATTATTTATCACCTCCATCAATTCATATTGTTAATTGACTTAGCATATAGTTTTTTATATTTTAACAATCTCTCTTTTATTAAAGCACCCCTTTTTTCTTTTTCATAACTTGTATGTTAATTGACTTAGAAGTGTAACAATAAATCAACCAATTGTCATTCTACCAAGTACCTTCCTTATAATACTTATTCTTACTTCCCCTTACTACAATCAAAATGAATTTAACTAATATCAATGTAATACAGTTTTTAGCTAACTTGTTTCATTATAGTTATCGAACTTTCAACATAATATGGTTTCTGGGAGATATGAGCCAACTTAAAAAAAATTGCATTATAATAATGCTTTCCACAAGCCTATAACTCAAGTGATAGTTTGAATGTATGGCAACTATACAACGTTTGCCATTCAAACAAATGTAATCAAGTTTTAAGATACCTTATTCATTATATTTATCAAAATTTCTATATAATATGGTTTCTGAAACCAGAGTCTAAGATATATATATATAACTTTAAAACATATTTACAAATGTGTGTATCACTCTTCGAGTGTTTTGCACATTACCAATGATGGTAGCCGAAGCGAGAAAGGTCCTTCAGCACACTTGCAAGAGTGAAGAACTTCCTCCGTTCAACCATGGCACAAGATCGACTGTCAAGCCTTGGAGCCTTTCCTAGCATGACAGCTTGATTAAAATTGACTTATTGACTAACAAAAAGGCTGGAGAAGCAATTAAAAAAATTATGTACCGTATATAAAATTATAGATTTTTAAAAACATTTGGCAATAATTACGATTCTTTTGATTGTATTAAACTTTATTATGTCATGCTTTTATAGTTAAACTAAATATATACTTTTTTAACCTTAAGTTTATCAATTCAAACGTAGTACAGTTTACTTATGAAATAGGTCAGGTTTCATCTAGTTGGATTTTTCATTTTCAAGTGAAACGTCGCTTTTTTTTATATATAAATTTGTTAATTGATATCCTTTGTATTGTGAGTCCAAGTTTTTTATAATATTATAATAATACATTTTTAAAGTACGATTTGAATCTATCCCTGGGGACAGTGATGTGTCTCCACGGCCCTGAATATATTCAATCAAATTAGTGAACGAATACAAAATGTCACATTGCCTTATATGTGTGTAAGAGAGAAAGATATACTCGAAAGTTTTTCTCTGTAACACAATGGTATGTGAACGACAGCTAGAAAATTTTAGCCACAAATGTCCATCCAGTTATAATATATAGATCAATGAGTGGACCACATTGACGTCACGGACACGACAGGGTACTGTGCTCTTGTCTTTTGACCCCTATCCTGTATTCCATCTATAGTATAATTCCAAATTTTACTTTGTCTATGATGACATCTCTTTCAGCATTATGAACTATATTTATTGTTAGCTTACGTTGGCTGACCGCTAATTTAGTATAATGAAATGTGTAATTGGGTCTAATAAATGATAACTTTCAAAATAATGAAAATATATTAACTCAGTGGCTTAACCCTTACAGACCCAGCACATACATAATGTAGGTGATGGTGAATACCTAGCTCACTGTGGGTCTGTAAGGGTTAAGCCACTGAGTTAATATATTTTCATTATTTTGAAAGTCCTTTGCAGTTGCACAGGTCATTGTGAACGTGAGGGAATTTTTGTGTTGTTTTTCCTTGCACCTCCATGTGGCAACTCTGGAATAAGAATTAAAAACTTCTTGTCCAAGATGGCTGGTAGTAGAATAAACATTCAAATTAAGTAATGATTATTGCTTATGTTCATGTATTTGAGTAGCCTTTTAACACTAGGTCTATTAATAATTCTGCAATCAATCACTCACTAACTTGTTAAATTGGTTTTATAAATACTATATCATTCTAAATAAAATTTCATTTCTGAAACTATTGTGCAGGCTAGGAATACAAACATAAGAATGATGCCTTCACAATATTGTGTAAACATAAAAATATTAGAACTNATTTTTTTTCAAAATAATATTTTCATCAAACTCTTGTTTACACAGCTCATTTATACTTGACATTGTTAACTAATTTATAAAATTTCATTTAATGGTTAAAAACCTTTGGATATTTATAAAAAAAAGGCCCAGAATCTTGCCTACACAAATGTGTAGGTTAAGTCTTTAATATATAACTAAATATTTTAATTTATTATTGAGTGAAAATTGTATTTTGATTTATTAATTCAATTTTCAAAATGCTAATAATTTTTATTCATTTTTTATAGGAGGTGTGAGATCCAATTTTGTTGCCGACGACATTCTTGATCTGCTGGTCAATGATGACTCTGAAATTGAGGGTCTCTCAGATGAAGTGTCTGTAGTTCAGCAGGATGCAAACGTGAATGATGATTTTGAAGAAGATGAACTTCCCCAACAAGGCGAAGCTAGCTAGGAACCTGACATTACTTGGAAAAAGGGTAATTTCAACTTTAATCGCGATCCTCCGCCACCTTCAGATCCAAATCACCCACGAAAACCTCAGAGGAGGACACCCCTACACTATTTTAAGAGGTATTATTCTGAATCTTTTTATGAAAATGCAGCAATATTTACTGCAATGTACAGGAAAGGAATTAAAAAGTCACCTGTTGAGATAAAAAAAGTTGTATAGTATTAATGGGATGCATTCTGTACCCATTGGCAGGCAGGAATAGAGTTAAATCATATTTCAACATGTATGCCTCATGATAGATTTTTCACACCGAGGAAATGTATCCATGTTGTAGACACACTAAATCCGCCACAAGATGCAGCCAAAAGTAGGTTGTAGAAAGTGCAAAATTACTATCGTCCATAACTGGTGGCTCACCATTTGGGGAGGTGAAACTTTTGGATAAAAAATAGCATGTTTTTGTCAACATCTCATGCCCTGCAATAGTTACAAAATACGGGGGGGTGTAGACCTATTAAATCAAATTATGGAGCCCTATCATTTATTAAAACAAAAAAGTGGGCACTAAAAGTATTTTTACACTTAGCTGCTGGGAATTCAAGGATGATTGTAAACATTAATGTGCATTCCATTGGCTCCAAGAGAGTTGATGATAATGCTGGAAAGAAACAACAGATGCCAAGGCCACAAAACTGGCGTGCACCTCTACCAGGTTTCGATAAACGCACTGATGGATATGACCATTGGCTGAAAGTAGATTCTCTTACAACTACTAGGAAATGTAGAGTTTAAGAAAGTTCCTTGAAAAGTGTGATGTGTACCTATGTTTAAATAAAGATAAGAATTGTTTTAAATCATTTCATTGTTCTCAATCAAAAAGGAGCAGTAATTGAAAAAAATTATTTTCTTTGAATGCTATATAATTTCTTACCTTTTTAAAACTTGTTTCTGATTAATAAATATATTTTTTCCGCACATATTAATTGATAAGTGAAGTATCAATAAAAATATGTTTTTTAGAAGTCTATCAATTATTTTTCTGGGCTTAGCAATATAATAAATAATTTTTATATAATTAAACAGATTTAGCGCAAAAGGCTATTTTCTACTTCAAATCATGAATTCTCAGGGATCCGCCGTTGTGTAGGTTAGTTAATTAACAATGGGAAAAATATAAAACTTGTGTTGACCCATGTATTATATTATTAACATAAACAAAATCCCAGCACTCTAGGACATGGAATTTATGGGCTTGTAAGGGTCAAAGTGTTTTTGAGACATTTTCACATATTATTTGTTTGTATGTGTAGTGAAGGCTATTTAATATAAGCTAGCCTAACAGTAATTTATTGCAACTTTAACTCAAATTGATTTAGTAGCCCTACTTTTATCTCTTAGATAATAATGAGACCTTTTGATTATAGTTTAAAAAAGTATCATATTTAAATTGAATGAAAAAAAGTATCTGATGAAGTTCTTATGTTTGAGATATAAAAGTTTTTGCCCAGGGAAATGTGTGTAAAGTGACTTTTTCCCCCTGTACCCACCCTTTGCATTTGTAGCAGGCCTAAGTTAATTCTTCTATCAACATTTTGTAACTAAGGCCTATGGCATAACTCCTCCACTTATAAAAGTATGCCACCTACCCCTATCGAGTCCACGGCTTTACCAGCCAATACTCTGGACAAGGTTCTAGAATCTTCCACCAACACTGCATGCCCTGCTCACCAAAATCTACAAGACTTGATTGCGATGAGTACAGGGCATGTACTGCAACCTTCCCCTCCCTCCATAATCACCTTGCTTCGAATACACAAGTTTTTTCTCGCCATGCAAGGCAAGAGACATTTCACACTCGGAGAACAACTGGTAAAATTATTGTTTTGTATGTTCTGAGTTTTACATTCCTTGAAAGCAGGTGAGATGTCAATAACTTACAGAACGATTTTACATTAGCAAAGTGAGTGTTTGATTTAGTTGTGTGCATCTATCACGAGTTTCTGTTCATATTTTTAAGTCATCAAAATCCGGGCTCTGCTCGTCACGGCATAATATTATGGTAAAAAAACATGCAGTGGCAGCTGTCCTTGGTATTAGACAAGAGCTTAGGCTTGATTTATTAATTGAATCCTTGGTGTAAGAGCTCATTGCAATTAGTACTACATGCTCGAACCATTGGCATTTGCTCTATCCCCAGCAGCCCAATGCTAAGCCAGAGGTCCCTGGTCCCATGCAGATAGAGAAAGCAAATAAATTATTTGACAGCTCAAACACAGTATTCTTTGAGGCAATTAAACAAAACTATTTGTGAAAGCCACTCAAGCTAAAAGAGACCAATATTTGTTTTTTTTATTATATTCCAGAAAGTGTGAATGGTGGCAACCAATTTCCAGCTCGTGACACCATCCACCTAGTGCCAGATTTGTTTGTCGTGCTGGCAACAACCAAAGCTGTGGTTTTTCTTTTTATCACCGTTTGTGTCATACTCTTAAGTATTAAAAGTGATGTAAAATACCCAGCTTCATGAATAATATTAAAAAGCCAGTAGAATAGTTTCCCAAGCTAAACCCACCCAATATGCTGGAAGAAAAACCAAAATAGTCTAGCATACACCATAAACAATTTTAAAGCCATGTAATATATTTATAACAAAAATTAGTGATATCTAAGAAATGGGCAAATGCCCACTCTCCCCCCCCCCCGAGTATCAATGTGCCAGGACCAGGAAGGGCACCCACCTTTGCACCAAGGGAGAGTGGAAAACCACCCGAACGCCTGCGAGCTGTACTAATGGCATAGACATACCAAATGCCCTCGGGGAAAATGGGACGAGGAAGTGCACCTAAACTATCACAATACTAAATCTCACTGCAGGCTAGGCCAGGAAAATCATGAATATGCAATTGCATGTTTGAAAGCAGGCACACATAATGTAGACCAGAGCGCTTAAAACTCTGTTGCACACTATTACTTGGCAATCCAAAACCTCCATCTTCCCAATATGAAGCAATGAGCAACAAGATATAATACTTGAACAAAATCGATAGCTGCATTTGTTTATGCCTCTCACTCTAAATACAAAACGAGAGCATAGACACTGCAGCCCAGAAGACAAGACCACAACAGTGGATAAGCTATCAATGAATGAACATCACACAACTGAAGCCCACCAGCTAGCAGGAATACCAAAACACGTGTCCTGGTTTGCTTTAAACCAATGGCAAGGCTTGCAGTCCCAGTTCACCTCTCAACAGCCAAGGCAGCCTTAACATTTCAATATCTGCTGTCTAAATAAGTCCATTTATAGTTTTAATATCATACACACTGTTTCTCTATCATGAAATAAGAAGAGGCTATTCCATTAGAGCTATCAAGCTACATAATCTTAGAGCAAATTCCTGCCATAGCTTTCATAAGGCATAGGCATTTCAATTAGTCTACCTAAATTCAAACCTGCACAAAATCTAGATTTACATTACCAGCAGCTATCACGAATGCACAATCAATTTTTAATCTACACTCATTAAATGGAGGATAGAGAGAAAGCATCTCAAGAAACAGGTATTTGACAGAACTCTAGTGCCAAAGCATAAAATAATTCCTTTCACACCACAAGCTAATGTGATCACATCTCCTATTGAGGTTCTAAACTAAAAATTTCACATGATAGAAACTTGGATAAGGCAATAAAAAGATTTCTAAAAGTTTTACTCTTTTTATTATGGTTACAACCTTCACTGTTTTACAAAGATTTAAAAAAAATACAATAGAGCTCCATTTCCACCACTATTCCTTTTCTTTTTTAATTACAATGAATAGTATTTGTGCTAGTCTATATCTGACACTCAATTATTAGCCGACACAATATAACAAGCTAGCTACAGCTGAGTCTGCAATAATATGCTCCAGTGATAATTATCTTCATCCATGTGGAATACAAGGGCTTAGGCTTCACATCCTGTGACATCTCTCCTTGTCTGCAATGCACGGCGCTGAATTCAATTCCTGATACTTCTCATCACCTGAAAAACATACAATGAGTGTGACATGTAGTTCTTGTAAGCCCCACCAATATTGATATAGCAAAGGGAGGTGCTAGGTGACAATATTGACCATAGTTTAAGTCCTGTCATTGGGATCCTTCCCTCAAAGTAATTTTGCCATTAAATGCAGGCTAGACCATTGCATAGGAGGGATGATTGGTATGGATATATCGACTGGGGTAATCTCATTACTTTCTGAACCAACTACTCAGCCAAACAGGGACTGGAACCTGGGATCCTTAGCTTAGTAGACAGACACTATGCTAAGGTGGTCACACTTATATCTAAATTGTATGGTAGAATCTTTCCGCACAAGAAAATTCCCAAAAATTTATCATACAATATGCACCAGCACACACTTTCACAAAAAAAGCATAATATAATTATGTATTCATACTAATCAAATAAATGCAATCATAAGCTTTTAAAATAAATATTTTTTTAACACCGTGTCTCATTTGCGTTAAGAAAAACACCCAATCTTCGGCAGTCTATAAACATGATAATAACATGTTAGACCATGCGGCTACTGAAACGGGTAAAGTTTATCATACCTGTCCTGAGAGCCACACACTGATCTAATACTACTCTCGCAATAGGCTGGACTGACAGAGATCAGGGCAGACTTAGCCTCATCTAAATGGACTGTGAGACATATTTAAAAAAAGGGGCAGTTAATGCCTGGAACATTCAGATACAACTAAACAAGTTTTTCGATTATATTCATATAAGAAGGAGCATAGGGTATATAAAAAATAAATAAGATACCTAAGATAGAAAATTGAATCTTGGTATTTAAGTGAATTTACTTTCTAGGATAACCAAATTAATGAGATTTCAAAATGAAAGAGCTTGTTATTGACACAACTAATGTTTTGGTGTATTTGAAAATTACAATTTGGCTGGCACGTTAAAGAACCTAAAAGGGTAGAGGAAGGGGGGGAGATAGTAAAACCACCACCCTAGAGCCCTCCAAATATATTACTTTTATAACAGCCCAGGGTGCACCCAAAAACAGTCTCTTACATGTAAACTGCAGCCATTTTGACTATTATTAAGGACTGAACACATTGTCGTGGTAATGCACCAGGGGCATAAACAAAACAGGAGAGGCGCATCACTCACACCTGTCACTAAAATGTGTCCTTGATCATGCTTAGTCATAAATATTGCATTCGTTTGTAGTACCCAATTAACGACTGCCATAACTATCTCGTTAGTTAGGTCCCAGGTTCAATTTAAATTTGCAAATGACTGGTCAAACTGCTATTATAATCAGAACCAATAAGTCCTACGTACAGCTTATTGAAATTTTAAGGTTATCTTATTTACCTATAGCTTTATTTTATCATCCTAATTTAATAGAGAAATTGACTCAACTAAATAAAGAATTTAACATCAATACTTAGGGCCTAAAGTGCGAGTCGATACTAAATACAGGACGACACCTACCTAGATCAAAATGGAATGTGCATATTAAATTGGCCCATTCCATTCCAGGTAGGTGACGTCTTGTATTTAGTATGGCGCCGCACTCAAGGCGTACTAAATCTGACTATGAAACTGGCCCCTAGAGTATTAAAATATCACTTTTTGTAAATTAAATAACTGTCTAGGTGATTCATGAATGTTATTTGGAAGCTACAAAGAAATGTGTTAAATATAGTTCTCTACTAACCTAATAGCACCCCAGTTTATAAACACACTTCAAAGAACTGAGTTTCGCATCTTAGTCTTACACAATGAACAGTTTACTTACTTGTCTCACAGCGAGCCGATCAAATGGGACCATTACTGGTAGATGCCGGCAATCTGTAAACACACATAGCTTTCGCCTCAGTTATATTATCTTTATCTCCCTCTTCCCAAAATGGGGGGGGATAGTGCTAAACAGATACAACTAACTCTACTTATGAGAACAAGAATAGATTTTCGTGACAAGCTTTTTTTCTTTCAAATGTTTCGCATCGCTTCCTATTATGGTGTGCTAGGAATGAGGTTTAATTTAGAGGATTGGGACTCGAATCCCGGTTTTCCCCATTTAAATATTTTGTCTGCATTCTACCTGTGAACAGGCTAATTATTTTATTGCTTATCCAAAAACAGAGGAAAATAATTTATCACACTCAATACTATTTCGGTCAGGGCTTACCAGTAAAACAACAGGAGACCCCAGCATGACACTTTCTCAAAATCTGATAAACTGGTCTGAAGGCCTAGAGAATGGAGGGTATACGTGCAACATGACTTTGGAAAGGGAGGAAGAAACTTTTGCTGGTCAGTAACCCCTCTACCACCCTTTTGCCTCAGCGGCATATGAAATTGGCTATTTTATTAAAGAAAATAACTTATAGTTTTATTTGACCAACCTGATATAGAAAAAAAAAAGACTTATTCAAACGTAACTTTAGAACTCTTTTCGTAAATTAAATAACTTGAAAAGTCCAACGATTCTTGGATGTTATTTGAAAGCCCAAACTTAATTATCAAAAAAATATGTTAAAATATTTTACGAACCTGATATTCGTGAAGCACAACCATCACAAAATGGCTACAACATACCCAACAAACTTCAACGTGAAAGAACTTTCATCCAACTGAAGCGACTCTCGCATCGGCCCATAGTCTTACTCAACGAACAACATACGTTTGTAGTTAAATTTCGTCTCAGCCGATCAAATGGGACTAACACTACTTCAACTTGTAAACACACATACCTTTCGCCTCAGCTCTACTATCTATACCCCCACCCCCTTCTACGTGCCGCGGGACCAAAATGGGCCAGTCCCCCAGACATTATTCAACCGTTCTCGCACAGGGAAAAAACCCTGTGCGAGAATAGTAAAATCCTACCTGGGCCGGGAATCGAACCCGGGCCCCTGGCATCGTAAGTAGGTGCACTCTACTTACTCTGCCAAACAGGCGGACGAGAGTGTGTGGAATTTTTACACTTTGTTAAAGATCGATGGAATTTTTCTTAACTGATGAAATGGAATTAATAGCATTTGATTACACACATATATACTTCTACCCGACCGGTATTGAAACCCCTATCTCGCCGCCATCGACAGACTAGTCTTTTGCAAGAGTAACGCGCGCGTTTTTTTTCTCTCCCTATTTAATACCTTTAAAGATGTGTAAGTCAAAAAGAAGACCATAATAGCTCAGTGGAAACGTGTCCGGCTTTAAATTTCAACGCACGGTTCTATCCTTGATAAAGCTCTTCTTTTCCCTTGTATTTTACTTTTTTTAAACCAAACTATTTTTGAGTGATTTTAAATCCTACTTGTTTTTTCTAATCCAAGTGTAATACTTTAACAGCCCTTTTAAATCTACACTGGTGTTCTTGTCGTCTATGGAGTCGATCGTTTTAGTTGGTATGACCGATGACGGTGGAGCCCCAGCCATATCCACATACTTTACCCAAACCTTAGATAAAACCGTTAATTACCATGATGCTAAAAAAAAAAACCACACAGTGTGTGTATATAATTTGGTTGATTTCTACAATGGATCTAAAAAAAAAACACTGGTTCATTTGAGGAATATAATACATTTCCACATACTCGCCGAACATTTAACAAAATAACCTGTGAGTTTTTAAAATTACCATAACCCACTGGTGAATGTTAACAAGTCACGTCTAGGCTAGGTTTAGATTAATGATCTATACTTTCATCAGCATGCATTAGGATTTTATAAAACCACCTGTAAAATATTATGTTGAATGTTTTTATTTTCTCAATTACACCTGGACACAGATACGTTGCCTTTATATTCAATCTTTATCTAAAATACAAATGCATGTAACCTGGACGGGTAGTAAGATGATGTGCTTTAAAAAAATCCCGAGAGGGTAGATAACGAGGAGGGCTTAAACCCCGGATATTCTGATTCAAACTTATACTAATTTTTTTCCACTCTCTCCGCGCAGATTTGGGCATACTTCGTCTAAATTTTACCATTCTCATTTCTACCTCGTGTGCCGGACTTTCTTACTCGTCAAAGTAAAAAGATTTGTAGGGAAGCCCAGATGTTTTGTTTTAAATCTAGAGCTCAATACGGTTTTTTAGAGACCTGAGCTACTTTTTTCTATGACATCGGAGACAAAAATTTTACATTCACAGAGCAACGTGACTTTTATAATTATATCTAGGAACCTTTTTTTTTAAAAGCTGGACAAAAAATATTTATTTAACATGCCATGTGTAATATATGCTTAGAAAAAAAGAAGGAAAATTTAAGTTAGAAAGAGATTTTTTTTTAACACCACATCTTACTCCCTATCCAGGTTTAAGGGAAATCAAGCTATACCGACCGAGCCACCGCCGTTATCGACGATAGTGCCAACATTTCCGGATAGAGGGTATGATATGGTCAGCAATGAACCCACCGGCCGTTAATCAAAGTTTTCTACACTACGTCTTTATTTAAGTAGTTCCTCATTTGTCCACACGAGGCTGAACTCTCTTGATTTCTATTTTTATTTTAAAATAAATATGTTTGGTGGCCTCCTCCAATACTTCCATGACTCTATACAAATACTAAAAAATGTATCAATACATCTCAAAATAATTGTTTTATATTAATAAAAATAATAAGGTAAGTCCTTACAGTCTTTTTAAACAAAGGTTTGTTAATCAAAAGCTTACAAATGGTTTTCCAACATTAAAAATTCTGTTGTACACACTTGACTTATTAGCTCAATCGGTAGCGTGTCTTTCTGCCGATCTTAAAATACTGGATTCGATTCCTAGCATTGCCAAACTTCTTATATTTGAGTTTCCTCTTACACATTGACTGATTAACGGATGAGAACTGAATGTTGGGTTTGTTCTAGATTTATATTTGGTGTGCTGCGGTGAAGTTTTTATATCAGCATTCACATTACTACGGTATTCAGTAATATTAATTCGCCTAATACAAAGGGGGAAAGAAAGTGAATAAAGCGTTAACGAGTTTGGAGTTGCTTTACCTTAAATGAAAATAGATACAGAGCCGATATATAATACATAGTAAATGTATAAAAGCACATTTTAATTTATTTGATGCCATATAATTTTAATATAAATGTAAAAAAAATTAGCTGCGTGTGCTCTTACATAAAATTTTATACTATTGGTAGCTCTTTTGTCCCTTTTAAAGTGTTTTAGGGGAGGAGAGGGGGATAGCCTCTTGTCTTATTACCCCGGGCGCCAAAAAATCTTGCTACTCCACTGTGTGCTGATATTACAAGTAAGTTCATAAAATCCACGTTAAATAACCCAAATAAATTAAATAGAACCGAGACAAATACTGTTTTGTGTAAGATAAAGTTAATGTTTTAAAAAAAAATGTGACTAAAAGTTAACTTTTTGCCAATGGTGTCAAGTAACGTCCATCGGCGTCTATTACATTTTATTTATCAGCCAGTGAACCCAGTAATGCATACCAACGCTATTAGTCGTAAGCACGTATTTCTCATGAATACGAAAACATGTCCCTTTATTTTATCTTTTAGATTTTTTTTCCAATTGAGCACGTAAAAAGTTCATTGTCTCAAAATTAATAAGTTAGAATTTTTATTGTCTTAAAATATATTTATATTATCACAGGATTAATATTTTCAAAGCGCCCATTCCCCCCTTTTGTTATAAAATAGAACATATGCTAAAATTTTGGGTTAATTTCACAAATACTATATTAATAAATCTACTTACGCCATTTAAGCCACTAATTTGTATACATTTGACTTTTAATTTATGGATTAAATATACAAGCTATATAGCTGCATTTCACATTCTTTAAATTGAAAAATGACACCTAGACACAGGAATCGAACCTGGAATCCTTAGATTAGTACGCCAATGCATTTTA
>CABFWB010000088.1:515019-525361 GCA_902151455.1 Timema bartmani
TAATAGATTTTTCGTCTGGTCCTTCTCCCCCTCCCAATTTGTATAAAAAACAAGTGTTTGCCCCCCCCCCCCCCTCTTTTCCTCTTCTCTACACCCCTCTTTGCAATCTTCTACAAGGAACATTTTGACTCACTCTTTCTATATATATATATATTTATTATTTTTCGAGGCACGTCAAGCTATCACGCGCCATATGGTTTAAAAAACCAAGAGGAATGTGCTAAGAACAAAACCGGCATATTTGATAACATTAAAAAAAAATCATATTCTATCTGCTCTGGTGACCGCATGGTCTAAGACATCACTCTCGCGATAGACTAGACTGCCGATGGGGGTTTGGAATCCCGGTCGGGTCTAGTAAGGGTGGTTTTCCTAAATGGTTTCCCACTTTCCTTCCACGCAAATTCAGGTAGATTACCTCTCAAATTCTTCCTTTCTCATCCTTACATATAAAAGGTACAGGGGGAAAAAGTCCCGTTACAAAAATTATTCAGGGCAACAACTTTTATATCTTACACCCCTTATGGACCCCAGAAAATGCCTTTAAAAAAAATTTATTTAAATATAACAGAGACCTCTTTTAATCATAATCTAGAGTGAATTATAAAGGTCCCATCATTGTCTAACAGATGGCAGGACTAACTCGATTTGAGTTAAAACTGGACATATCCCCTTTTTAAACTCTACCCTTCATATGAATAACAGCTATAACACAAAGCACTAAAGATTAGTCCTAAGTATTGACCAAATTTTAAGATCGTGTCACACACATTAAAAGTGCCCCTAGAATTTCCAAAATTGATAAATCTTTACTCACCACCCAAAAATTAAATTTATGGTTATTCCAATGTCTACAACATTTACAAATAATTATAAAAAGCTATCGCACTTTTGTGGCCGCATGGTCTAAGACGCCACTCTCACAATAGACTGGACTGATGATGACGGGTAGATCGGGTTTCAAACCCCCTATCATGCATGATAAGTATTTTTTCCCCTTAAATTATATCCACCCTCCTCCACGTAAATGTAGCTACACGTACTCTAAATTCAACCCTGCTCATTCCTAAAACCCTAACGTAATTAGTATATATACCCCATATATATATATACAGCAACGCGTCTTACTACCTGTTCGGCTTATAAGCATATGTATTAGGAAGGAGGAAGATTGAACTTAGGGGAGGGAGAGTGGAAAACCGCCCTCAAGACACCCGACTGGGATTCGAACCTCAATTTTCTCGTCATTGTCAGCCCAGACTAGACTATTCGGCCACCTAAGCGGGTGATGTTAATAAATGTATTAAATATATTGTGATATTATATAAAATGCTCACCTACTATACTAATGGTTTATTAAAGTAAAAAAAAATATCCTTTACGTTTCAAAGAATCCGTGGCTAATGGCCATAGTACTATTTGGACATTTTTACAGTGTTACTAATTCATGTAATATGTGGCAGTAATATTGAAATTATTTTTTAGTTTATATGCAACGAAGGTTTAAAATGTGTATTTTAAATTACTTACTTGTTTTAAACCCTATTACTCGCCACAAGTTTAATTCGACGGATGTGGCTTGTGGCCATATGGGATGAATAAGGGAAAATAGATTGGATTCTTGTCATTAGAGTAGCCTCGATATAATCAAGGAACGCATCAAGGTTATTCTACTAGTCATCGATTGGTGGTGCTTCAAATTTCAAGTGTTTACTTTCGTAACTAAGTGAGCTGGATTTTAGGTAAGAATAGAGTATTTAAAGCCGGCGACACCCGCGTCATCTACTCCAAGAAGGTTGACTCTTAAACTAAATGTTCTATGCTTATTTTAATGAAAAGCTGATTTATTGCAGCCGATTTAAACTATGACATAATATATATATATATATATATATATAATGACTTTAGCTTTTGTATTGTTTCTGGTAAATTTGTATTTTCTTTGGTGTTAATTTGTTGGCTTATCCATTTTTGTTAAATTTGATTATTTAATATGTTCATTATTCAGAGTTTTTTAAGGCCTGTGCCTAAATATAACATATTTTAATTGTGAATTTTAAATAAAATTGGGGTCTTTTGTTTTGCTTTGAAAAATGACTAGGAAATGATCCTAAGCTGAGAGTTTTTAAAACCCTCAACTATAGGGTGAATTCTTGTTTAGAGAATATATAAGATTTTCAAAACGAGGTCAAGTCCTCAAGTGCCAGTTTGACTTTTAATGTGTGGAAAGCTATCCTATATAAAGGTCAGAATTTTTAAATAAATATTTTCCTTTTGAGAGCTGAAAGTTTCAACATGGGTGAGATTGGAACATTTTACTATCTAGTAAATTTTAACATCTGAAGACGACCTATCTCATTAAAAGGGAGATATTCTAGAACATTTCCAGATTTTTTTTACAAAAAATACACGTACTGTATTAGTACTAATCACTAACTCAACATTAATAGAAGATTATATATTTTATGCGTTCTAAAGCCTATTCCTACGCACTTGGAAACATTGTTTGCCAACTTTGATCGGAAAGTGTTGCCCATATTTGCCAACAGTTTGCTAATTCTTTTCCGTGTGTTCAAACAGGGGAAAGAGAATGTTTGGAAACAGTTAAAAATCATTGTTTCGCGTCCAGACTACAATGACGAAACATTGTTTCCCCATCCAGATTTCAGTTGAATGAAAGATGTCTGCCGAAGATGGCTTGTGCTTAAAAAACTAGTATGAATGAAAGATGTCTGCCGAAGATGGCTTGTGCTTAAAAAAACTAGTGTGCTCTCCTCGAAATTGTACCTGAACGGCCTTTCACTTTTTTTCCACTTCGCTTGGACCAACTGAATACTTTTCGATTCTTTAATTATAAATATAAGTTTTTTTTTTACCACTCCACGAATGTCACATCCCACAACAATGTGTTTGTGTGAAATATCTCTATAAGTTCCAGTGTCTTTCGTTTGACCACGACATGACAAATGACAAAACAGTAATCTCCGTGAACAGCAGAAGCAAACTGGTCTACGTTGTTTGCTGTCGACAATGTAGGCAAACACGTCCAGACAAGCAAACACTGTTTCTTGTAAACCATTTGAAATGGATGACAAAAACATGTTTACTTCTTCGAAAACACGATTATTACTTCCCAAAAAGTTTGCAAACTGTTTCCAAACAATGTTTCTAGTGATATGTTTTCTAGTACCTACTAGGCTTTATGAGAACAATCCTTTATATTGTATTACTACTGTTAAGGTAGAAACTCTTGAGGAAATAATTATTCTTTGTTAAACTAAAGCCACATTTTTTTTTCTCTGGTTAAATTTTAATTGGGTAAATTTAATATTTAATTCTATACAACTATTGTGCTTTATTTTTTAAATCTTAATATATATGATTCTTCTGTACGTGTGTATGTCACTGAACTCCTCCTAAACGACTGGACCGATTTTGATGACATTTTTTGTGTGTGTTTGAGTGGGTCCGTGGATGGTTTAGATTCACAATTTGACCCGGTAGGTGGCGCTGCAATCGGGTTCTAGGAATTATTTTTTTTTTTAGATTTTTTGCATATCAGAACATGTAACCTCAAAATTTCACGCCCCCCCTCCCACCACCCAATATTTATAGTAATGAATATAATATTAATAATTGACCGTTAAAAAAATCATAAGTTCACCAATAATTGACCGTTAAAACCTTCTGAAGACAAACACTGAATTTGTAATATTTGTGTAACTCACTAATTGGAGTTAATTGTGAATTTGTAATTCTGATGATCACATAGTATTTGTTTTACTATCGAAATCAATTATGCCACCCAAACGAAAAGCCAACGTCCGGGCAGGACAACGTCTGTCGGGCCCGCTAGTATATATATATATTATTATAATTAGCATAGCATAGGGGTTTGTGTGTATTGGTTGTTGCTTGGACAACAATCAGTCATGAAATTGATTAGTGTGTTTTATTTATGAATTTTTTGTGCCCATATTATTTGTGTAGAGACTATACATAGATATAATTACCTGAGGTATCCTGTGGCAAGAGAAGACAACAAGGGATCCTGGCAGCCGACAAGGTAATAATGGTAAACGCCGTGTGAAGTCCAGTGGTATCGAGAAAAAGAGCTTTCGTCAGGCCGCTGAACAGTTACAGGAACAACTATTTTTTTTGTTTTATTTATTCTGTCAATTTAATTGTGACAGCGACCACCCAACATACAACAGCCTTTCAATTACCACATTTACAATAAGTTACAAATATATATATTTGATAAAAGACTGTGGTGGGTATAGAAGAAGAATTTTCTCCACAATATAGGCCTAAAGCTCTAACTTAATCTCCAAATCAACAGACGAGTTGTTACCCATCTACCGCAGTATTTCATGTACGTCTACAAGATAATTCTAGGTAAACTTGCACCAGATACGAACTTGTACTGAACCTCTGACCCTCCACTTAGATGACCATCTGGCATGTCTCACTCCAGTAGCTCCAAGGAGGACGCGGTAAGAGCTCATACCTCCCTGGGGAGCTGAAGTGGCGCCCCGGAGGAGGGCCCGAAATGCCCATACAACATGCAAACGACCAAAACGGGGGGGAAGGGGGACCACCCTAGTCCTTTTATCACCAAAAGAGGGAGTAAAATCACTACACGATTCTTTACTTCCTGTGCCATTCCTGTTTGATATCTTACTACCTCCTGTTAGGTAGACAGGGAGCTTGGGAACTTAAACTCTGGAACGTTAAAAAAATTGTACGTATAATATCAATCAAATCGAAATTATTTTCTTACTAAAGTACAGTATTTTTTTAAAACACCTTTAGGTAAATACAGACATACTTTTGCGGCCAACGTTGATAACATTTTCATTGTTATTTTATAGGTAATGATAAAATATTTCAAAAGTAACAGCTGCTTATTATATATCTTGGTTTATGAACATTTACATGAAAGGGGATCTGTTAATTTTTCTAGCCGTAAGAGAAGCTTCCGACTATGAAAATTGGACCTATTGAATTTTTTTCCATAGGAAATGTAACCTTTTATTACATGTTCCTTAATTGTTAATTATATATAGCCATGGACGTTCCCCAATTTATAGGTCCGTTCCTGGATGAAGTAGCTAGATTTAAATAGCCATATCCCCTAAATGAAGAGTTATATTAGATTTGAATTATATTTGGAAGAAGGTTCAAGAAAGCTGATATAAATATATAAAAGGCTTTTATAATGAGAAGAAGAACACAGTTCACACTTTACATTGATGCCACTGGACAAACGAGGTAATGGCTGCCTCTTGGGAGAAAATCGATCGTTACCGCCCAAATCCCCCGACCTAAGTTTCATTCTATCGGAACTCATCAGTAGGAAGTGTGAAACGCGCACCGCAACTTCCTGAAAGAGGAAATTAAAAAAACCCACAAAAGAGAGAAAGAGACATTTTGTAAATAATTAAAGAACACATAGCTAGTAACATGTAAAAGGAATAACAAAAGGAGAAGGAACTAGGGATTAACAGAAATGAGAGTATCAATTTTCACCTATTCAATCATACAACTTTTTTGATTTATTTTACAATGTGATTCATATATATATAATATATTCTCCTATTTTTATCATCATTCACGCATTAGACTTAAAAATTGTTTCGATTTTATTGACTCAAACATTTGAATGATTTAATTTGTACAATCTTTTAGATGTTTGTATTTTTATTTTTACAGGTTTGTCTTAAATACTATCTTTTTATTGATTTTGAACTCATGTACGAGTATGTACATCTCATAGTTTTATACTCACATGTCTTACAAACTTAAAACATTATACATACCTATTTGACTCATATTATATAGTTTATAACTTTTAAAACTGTCCTTTACCCAGTGTATACCCATTTACTTATTTTTCTTTACTCATATTACCCGCTTCGGTGGCCGCATGGTCTAAGGTGCTACTCTTGCAGTAGAGTCGACTGCTGATGACAGAGAAATTGAGGTTCCTAAATGGTTTACCTCTCTCTCGCCAAGCGAATGCGGTTACACTTCCTCTTAATTAAACTTTCCTCACACCCACTTCGGTGGCCGCATGGTCTAACGCGCTACTCTTGCAGTAGATTAGACTGCCGATGACGTGAAGATCGAGGTTCGAATCTCGGTTGAGTGTACTGATGTATTCTTCTAAAATGGTTTTCCACTCTCCCTCCACGCACACACACACTTCCTCTAAATATAACCTTCCTAATCCCTAAAAACATAAACGTAGATAACCCTAATTAGTATTATTATTAGCACCGCGTCTTACTACCCGTTCTGTTTATACGCACTTACGCTAATGTGAAATGATAAGGTGATTGTGAGATGAAATGGAGGACCTACAGTTTAACGTGGAATCCGAACCACGGTGGAGGCCTGGCATTCATGCCGGGACCTGGGATTGAACCCCGGACCTCAGCATAGAAGTCTGACACCTTACCCCTAGACCACCAGGTCACCGACCTAATTATTAGTAGGACGTGGTGATAATAAATAATATTACTCATATTAATTTACATTAAATTTTCTATTGAATTACGTGATTTACTAGAATATTAAAATGTTTGTCATGAATATTATAGACTATATTCATTACATACGTAGTAGAAAACCTAAATCATACTATTTTAATCTCACTTTATAAAAATATTAAATTTTACTCAGGTGTATTGTCATTCCTTGAAGTGCACATTTTGCTTTAAAAAATAATCAAATTTATTTTTCACCACGTCTTAGTAAATGTTCAGGATATACATACAATGTTAGTGGTATAGGTATGAGACCGTAGAATTTTAAAATAAATAGTCCTACACTAGCATTTGCTTGGTGGGTAGATTTGAGGGGGGTGGGGCAAGGTTGGGAAATCATTTAGGAAAAAAATACCCCAGTACACTCAACCAGGATTCGAACCTGGATATCTCTGTTACCGGCAATTTAAATATAAGATTGCACCCATTCGACCACACATGTGGGTAATTTTAAAATTAAATTCTCATTTTATTATGTTAACAAGTGCTATAACATATTATTTTTAAAACTAATTACAATGTATGTTTTGGTTTATTGAAAGAAAAACCACCATAATTTTAATGATTTTGGCCAGAGCCTGTACATGATTTTGTTCGTATGCCAACAAGATTAAAGAAAGTGTTGGAAAAGACTGTAATATTAGTGTCTATAATAAATACATAATAAATAAAAAGTATGAAATAGTATACTCAAGGATTGTAATAAAAACATGTATAAAAGTAGCGCAAAAAAAAAAAGGCATATAAAAAAATTGCATCGCATAATAAAAAAGAATACGTTAACCAATGAAGTGGATAAAAGCTACCAAAGAACTGAAATAATAGAAGGGAGGGGGAAAAAAATACTTGCCTGGAGAGGAAAGTTATGGCTAATAGTTAAGTACATAACCCAATAAAATTCCGCGAGTGGAATCGAGGAAAGAGAGAGGTAGAGAAGGAGGAAGAGAGAGGACTTGGAGTGAGGAAGCAGGGGAGGAGAGGAGAATATTTGATAAAAAGTAGTTTGCTGGTTGAAAGGCTTTCTACGTGGTCCACCAATTTATGGTGTAAAATAATGGCGGGAATATGAGAGAGAGGGCAAAGTGGACTGAGGCGAAGTTCACAAACACCCGCAGCCTCTGGTGCGTTTGAGTTCGGCTGGTGCGCTCTTATATCCCCTGTTCGAAACCAGGTCGGGTGCACTTGGAATGTTTTCCATATTTTGATTTACATGGCGGTTTTCCCATCCTTTCTCTAAACGAGTTAAAATAAATATTATTAAAATTCACTTTTCTTATCCTATATTCTTGAATAGATGTTGCATTAGGATGGACTGAGCGAACAGTAAATGGTAATATAAACATCAAAGCTAAATCAGAATGAATACAATTATTTAACTTAAGCTACTTTGTTTTTATTCTTCTTAAATCAACAACCCAAAGGTTGGTTCGATGTGATTTATATCCATACGGCACTGGGCATGCACGCAGTCCTTCAGTTGGTTAGTGCCGCTAGCACCATCTGGTAGAAATCCCACGTAAAAGTGGAATTCAGAAAGTGTGATGGTTCACAGTTGCCTACCACACGGAGTTTCTATAAGCAAAGAGTGAAAGGGCCCACCAATTTTGCCGAGAAAGTTATTTTCACATACCTTCCAAGGATCTTTTACATGTCACAATCGACATGAAATCAACGGATTTCCAAAATAAGTTGTACTATGGATTTTTATCGCTCAAGGAAAATCCGTTGACCCCGGCTGAGCTTAAACCCATGAACATCAGGTCCTGAGCCGAGTACTTTTATCCGTGACCACAAAGTTTGATACTTTATTTTTATAAACAATATTTTCATTAAACTTAACACTTGTGTAGGGTAGAATAAAATAATGAAAGTAAAACACAAACTGAATCTGAAATATTGTTAAAAGCCATCAGCCATCTTCTACCAAAAGTGTTCGTTGGTAATGGTAGAACAAACATATTTACTTTTGTAATACATTTTCATGCATAATAGCAACAAGAAAATTCCGTTGACCCCGGCTGAGCTTAAACCCATGAACATCAGGTCCTGAGCCGAGTACTTTTACCCGTGACCACAAAATTTGACACTTTATTTTTATAAACAATATTTTCATTAAAATTAACACTTGTGTAGGGTAGAATAAAATAATGAAAGTAAAACACAAACTGAATCTGAAATATTGTTAGAAGCCATCTGTCATCTTCTACCAAAAGTGTTCGTTGGTAATGGTAGAACAAACATATTTACTTTTGTAATACATTTTCATGCATAATAGCAAACAAATATATGAGGATGGACTTAGTGTCAGTTAAAATATACATCAACCCAATTGTAAAAAGCTTCCCTTCTTTAGGTATACACAGTAATTTTTAAATTTTGAGCAAATTAATACAGTCAGAATATATTTTTAAGCCCTTAAGGGCGCTACAAGGGAAGTCACTTAGAGTGTTGCATACGTTTAGAAATCCCAAATTATTTATGACGTGATTTGATATTTTTCTAATATTGTTTTTCCCAAAATGTAGGTGAAAGTCCTGACCAGTTAAAAAGTTTAAATTTTAAGGTTAAAGTGTTTTAAAAAAAAGTGTGATAACTTATATGAAATCCCTAATTATCTTACATTTTGTTTTTGTAACTCTATCAAAACATGACTCTATTTGATAGAGGAAGGCTAGATCTATGCCTTGATTTTTATAGAAAGCACCACTTTCAAACCCCAACATTTAATGACAGTCACTAACATTTGTTTCTCTAGAAATATGTCTTATTTGATTTTAAATTTATAAAATTCATCTAAAAGCTATCAATAATATTTACGAATTACTGTATAATTTATGTTTACATCATCAATTAAAAAGATCCAGAATTTAAGTACATTTGTAATATATTTTCCCACCACGGTGGCAATACGAGTTTTCCAATGAAAATCAGACTTTGGGATTCTAACGTTTTTCTTCAATTTCTGATGTGCAAATTTTTGCGTAGGGCGTCGATGATTATTTTTAACTTTAAACTGAAAATTTCAACTTTTTAACTGATCAAAAACCTGCTTATTTCCATAGCTTACATTTTGTTGAAAACAATATTTAAAAATATCAAACAACTTCTTAAATAACGCGGGATTTATAAAACGTTTGTAACGCGTCTCAATGCTATAGCACTAAGCAAATGCTGATATTATGTTAGAGAATAAAAAGATTTTATAGTAGACCCCTATGTGAAAACATAAACTTCCTTCTATCTGCAACAAACAGTTTTTTAGTTACTACCTTTAACACAAGTTATACGCATATTTAGATTAATAAAATACGGATAAGGCAGGAAAGATGATAGGAAATGTACTAGCATTGGCATTGAGGCAGAGTGGTAAAAATTTAGTAAAAAACACAAAGACCGAACTGATATTTGAAATTCAACTTTCTCGCTACCAGCAATTCAATTTATTGTAAGCCCAACACCATAGACTGTATGACAACTGGGTTGGGTTGCAATGAACAAAGAATATGATGATGATCATCATGTTATAAATAAAGTTTTCCGGGCGTGTTCTTTGTATAGTTCACTCTTGTCCTCTTTCTTTTACATCTTTCTTCACTTGCTCTATACATTACATCCTTGGTCTTTCAACTGGTCTCGTCCCAATTACTTTAATTTAAGAGGATTGTCTTGTCTTCCTTCTGTTGTTCATTCGTTGTAGATGTATATGTTACAGGAAAAGTAGATTCTCCAGCAAGAGTCGACTTTACCTAGGCCGAGTCGACTTTACCTAGGCCGAGTCGACTCTTACTGGT
>CABFWB010000088.1:525491-541845 GCA_902151455.1 Timema bartmani
TAACCTAACCTAACATAACCTAGAAAACAAGAGTAAACAAATAGAGCTGGGATATTCAAAACAAAGATGTGCGCGCGAAGTAGCATGTGAAGAGCAACATCGCGGAATCAACTTTTACTAAACCACAGCAGGCATAGTTAACTCTTCTTAGGAAAAGTTAATCTGTTTATTCTCTATCAACTTTTACTGATACTTTTAGTAAGAGTCGACTTTACCTAGGCCGAGTCAACTCTCCCTAACAATCTACTTTTCCTGTGACATATATACCACTTTAGTTGAGCTCTACAGGTTTTTTTTGCGCACTCCTATTTGCTCTGGCAGCCTTCCTATTGGTCACATTCCTTATTCTGTCTCTTTTAGTACTTGTTTTCATTGATCTTATGAACTTCATTTCGGAGGCCTGTAATCGATTGTTGTCTCTGTTGGATAAGGTACAAGTCTCAAGAGCTTACATCAAGATAGAAATGTAATATGTCTTGAAGAGTGCCAATTTAGCCCTATGTAATACTTTACTATCCCACAGCAGTTTCTTCACTTGGTTATAGAAATGTGCTGCCTTCTGAGTTTAGGTTAGTCACTTCATTATTGCCATGGTTATTGTTTTAATTATGCATCCAAAGTACTTAAACTGCTCTACACTTTCTAGAGCTTCACCATTCATCGTTATATCTGCTTCTGTTCCTTGTTTATTCACTACTATTGTACTCGGACTGATTTTTATACCAAATTCTGTGAATGTATCACTCCACATATCGAGCTTCTCCTGCACTTCTTACATATTCTCTTCCCATCTCATGACATTGTCAGCCAGTTTCACTCCTACTTCTGTGTTTTATTTTATTTCACACATTACTATCATAAACAGCAGTGGTGACAGGGAACTACCCTGTTGAAAACTCCAACTGGTTTCAAATCGCTCGCTGTTTCCATTTACAATCTGCACAAAACTATCGCACTCTATGCATAGCTTCCTGATCTTTTGGATTAGTCTCCCTTTGGTACATTTCTTCTCCTCAGGCACTCCTAAATGTTGTGCCTTTTCTATGTCCTCGAAGACGATGGTAGCATTTTTGTCCTTCTCTCAGTACTTCTCTTACAATATTCTTGTGGCAAAGCTCAGGCCAGTGGTACTTCTATCCTTCCTAAATCCATGTTGCTCCTCTTCCAACTGTAGTTATATCTGTACCCTTAATCTTTTCTCAACTATCTTCTCCATCAACTTTAGCTCATGTAACAGTAGGGCGATTCCTCTAAATTTTCACATTATTTACCATTTCCTTTCTTGAATAGTGGTATGACTACACCTTTGCTCCAGTCGTCAGGTATACTGTTTTCTCTCCATATGACCCTGAGAATTCTGTAGAGCCAATGCAGTCCATTTTCTCCTGGTGCTATGGTAATATATGCATTGACCTCATCTTCACCGCTAGAATTCCGCCTCCTCATACTCTTCAGCGCTTTTTCTATTTCCAGCCAGGTCAGTGGTGGTTCCTCTTCAGCGGGATCCTTCCTGCCTCCTACATCCGGTTCCTCTGCAACATTCAAAGAATATAATGATAAATAAAATCAGTTAAATAATTAAGTTACTTTGTCCATAATTTAATGTTATCCGTGGGGACACAGCTCACAAAAGAATACATGGCGAAACATACACTCAAGCACATCAAATTATGTCCCATGTGAGCCCCGCTCGCTAAGGAAGTATAATGTGGGTGAAGTTTCCTCAACCACATTACTGTATGTACCATGTGAACCCCGCTCACCAGAGCAGTATATGTGGGTGAAATTTCCTCAACCACATTACTGTATGTCCCGCGTGAACCCCGCTCGCCAGGGAAGTATATGGGGGTGAAGTTTCCTCAACCACATTACTGTACGTCCCATGTGAACCCCGCTCGCCAGGGAAGTATAATGTGGGTGAAATTTCCTCAACCTCATTACTGTATGTCCCACGTGAACCCCGCTCGCCAGGGAAGTATATGGGGGTGAAGTTTCTTCAACCACATTACTGTATGTCCCACGTGAACCCCGCTCGCTAGGGAAGTATATGGGGGTGAAGTTTCCTCAACCACATTACTGTATGTCCCATGTGAACCCCGCTCGTCAGGGAAGTATATGGGGGTGAAGTTTCCTCAACCACCGTGCGATCTGTTCTCTGCATCGCTACCCCCATGTGCATATTTACTTTGCTGTGAAATGGGAATTATGAGTCTTTCCTATACACTCCGGCAGTAGAGGGGGTTCATAGGGGGCACAGGAAAACACACGCACGTATGTGGCGCGCAGATTTATTCTTCAGTAATTTGATCATGACTAGAGATATCCTATGGAAACCTTTAAGAATGAAAACGCCTTTTTTTAAGCTGTGCTTTTCATCGGGCAGGCTCTAACATAATGGGTAAAGGTTTGCCTTATTTTATGTTTTTTTTACTATTTTTTTTTTAGCAGCGCGTCTTACTACCCGTTCGGGTTATACGCTTAAGTACTAATTACACTAATGGATTAGGAATTGGGAAGGTTGAATTTAGAGGAAGTGAACCCGCATTTGCGTGGAGGTAGAGTGGAAAACCATTTAGGAAAAACCAACCACAGTTCACCCGAACGAGATTCGAACCTTGATCTCCCCGTCCTCGGTGGTCTGGCTCAACACGACTGGCGCGTTATACAACTACGCCGAGGCGGGTTTTTTACTATTAATCAATTAATTAAGTTTAAAATCTGATGAACATAGTTAAATAAGTAGTAATTAAACTTTATATGATAGGGGAACCAAAACAAGTGATTTCCCATAAATTGTAATTTAATTTATAAGGTTTGACGGCTATTTTAGTAGGGCGTCTTCCTATTGAGTTAAGAATCCCAGGTTCCATTTCCGGAATGGTCGAAAAATATATCATCGGTGAAATGTGATTTTTCCCTTTACCAGCTATAAAATAATGATAGGGGTCTCGGATTTGTGTCTGTTCTAGATTTAAGTTAAATTTTAATTAAAAGTCATGTGCTGGTATAATCAGTTGATTTAGAAAGTGCACGTCTATTACCAAAAATAAATAATAACATTTATAAAATATTTTTTTTTAGAATGTTAAACTTTATGAGAAGTGGAAATATTTTCACAATTCTATTTATTTACTAACAAAAGTACCCGGCTTCAGAAGGACAGAAAAAAATCTTTCATTTTATCTCTTCCTATCCTGTTTTTAATATATTTAAAATAATCTAGATAAAAATTTTAAATTCCATCTTCAAAGTGCACATGTTTGTGCACAGGGGCTATTAAATTTAGAATTTTGCCCTTTACACATGCTAAACTCTTCAATTTATTAATATAAATTTAAACTTGAACTGCTTATTCAGAATGTTATGTTAATGCTGTGGTTTCCTTAGTAAATAATTAACAAACTGTATTTACAACTCAAATATGTAGACCTACAGTTCAATTCAGCTAGGAACAAACAAACTATTTTCACAGGTACAAAATTCGCTATTTTTTTTTCCATTCATTCAGACGTCAAGTCTTGTGATTTGAAGCTGTCATTTGTTAAAGTATTGTCAATGCCTATAGTATAACACAGTAAAATATTATCAATAGTAGCCACAAAATAATATATTAATATTACTTTATTAATAAGAAGTCAATCAAGAGAGTCTAAATATTTTCATAGCAAAAAAATAAATAAAAATGTTTCAAATAGTTCAAAATTCGGTTGAACACCCTTAAATATGTTGGAAATGCTTGTTTTAATACAGATTTATTTTGCAAACTCCTTAAACCTCACTACTCTCCACCAAAGTAAGGATTCATTGTGATCTTCATCCTGATCTGAAAACAATTTTTATAGCTTCGAATAATTCCTACTTTAGAGCAATATTTATCTCTTTTTTTTTCCTTTTTTAAAATGTTTGAAGAGAGGGTCGAAGAATATTTCCAAAAGATAATTTCTATCCCTTATTCATCCTTTTACAACCCCATGCAACGTATGGAATGATGTGTTCTGGGAAGTAGATATCCATTTTTCAAATTGTTATCAATCCGGAACAGATGGACTGTGTGTGAGTCATGCCAAGTGCTCTGTGTGTGTGTGTGTGTGTTCGTGTGTGTGTATGTGTGTCTTTATAGAGTATGGCTCTAGGGAGTGTTGAAGCTGGCGACGGGTTTTAAAGGCATTATAAACCTTTGTGCCATAGACAAGTGGTGATAAGAATAAAGTAGTTCTTTTCCTATATATTGACCTTATCTTCTTCTTTTTCTCTTCTAACTTCGGTGACGCCCGCTTCGGTGGCCACATGGTATAACGAACTACTCTTGCATTATACTAGATTTACAATGATGGGGAGATCGAGGTTCGAATCTTGGTTGGGTGTAGTGAGGGTGGTTTTTCCAAAATAGTTATCCCCTCTCCCTCTACGCAAATGTGGGTATACTTCCTATAAACATAGCATTCCTCAACCCTAAAATAATTAGCGTATAACCCGACGCAATGATAAGAAAAAACAAGTTTTGGTGACTTTGTTACCGTTAAAGTAATAAATTAGTTACTATGCATAATGACCGGTTATTTTACAAAGTAACCGATATTAGTGGTTAATGTAATTAAATACATGCAATTTATTATTTTAACCGGTTATTTTTACATAACAACAAAACCTGTTTGGCTGAAGTGATAAAATACCTGTTTGGCTGAAGTGGAAAATTAAAATATTCTGAAAATCTATTGGTCAGGTTAGGTTCGACAGATTCCATATCAGATAGCACCACACGTCCGCACTCAATGAAAGATGACGTGATTTATCACCTTAACCAAAGGGTGCTGGTTATTATTCATAATAACACGATAATCTGAATAATTTGACAACACGAAAAATTTATCACATTCACCGGAACTGTTGGTTACTATACATAGCATCCGATGATTATTTATATTAACATGATTTATCGAATTAACAGTAAAAACTATATCAATTCTAGGAAACATATATCCTTTATATATTTTATAAATCTAACATCAATGTCATATATTTTAAAAATATAAATATCTAGTGGTGGACATTTTGAATATATTTTATTTCATTTTACACGCGTTAGTATTAATGTGGGTTAAACGTCAGGCTCAACAAGCCTGGTTTGACGGTGATAGGGAGGTCGGGGTTTGAATCTCAGCCTGATATGTTGAAGGTAGATTTATTCAATTGTTTCCCCACTCTCCCCTCACAAAAATGGGGGTACATTTCTCTAAACTGTGCCATTGCCATTTCTACCCAGAGAAGTTGGCTGCACGAATAATCTGATTGACTTTAATTCTTGAGACCATAATCCCGACAAAATATATTGATTTTTTTTTTAATCAGTGACTTTATATTTTTCTATCAGGTGATTTACATATATTTTAATTTTATGCTAAGATTATAAATAAAATCTATAGAAATCTATTACATAAAATGTAAACCACTATCAAAACTTATGTAGATTAAAAAATGGGTGCTTAGTAAAATATGACGCTAAATAAAACTATACTATAAACGCGTTTTTATGTATTTACTTTACAGTAAATTAAACGTATAGTATGATTGTGGTAGGAAGAACTTTTAAGAAAACACCAATCTATTTTTTGCGCTCACCACTGATAATCTTTTACTAGTCTATATAATTATTGTTATGTTATAGGTATTGATAATATCTATCAAAAGGGACAGATTAATATTATATGACTAGGCGTATGAATATATTAAAGTAGTTTTAGTAACTCATATACTTGTATTTTGATATAAATTTATAGAGTTCTTTATGTTTAAAACTACCGACTAGTTTTTAGGCCTGTCCGCGATAGGTTAGGTTATATCATAACCTTCAATTTATAGGCGCATGGAAGTATGAGCTTTGTTTGTAAAAAAAATCTTTGTCAGCTATTACGAAAAAGTGGACTAAATTAATTATATTATTATTAAATAAATAAAAAGTGGATTAAATTAATGATGTTTTTATTAAATAAATAAAAAATGGAAAAATAATAATCGAAAATTGAAAATCCGGCTCCATTAAGTACTGTCCCGTGTTCTATACTACAAATGTGCAAATTTCATCTTTTTAAGTCATCTAGGGGCTTCTGTAGGGTGTGGAAAGACACAGATTAGGAAATTATATATAATTATAACAGCTAGAATAAAGGTTTAGGTGTATCCCAAGTGATGTTAAAATGGGGACATAGGGGACATGAGAAAAGGCAAGTGTTTTTGTAGTTTTTAAATCAA
This sequence comes from Timema bartmani, assembly GCA_902151455.1. Taxonomy (NCBI): domain Eukaryota; kingdom Metazoa; phylum Arthropoda; class Insecta; order Phasmatodea; family Timematidae; genus Timema; species Timema bartmani. The sequence continues at coordinate 531,741 of CABFWB010000088.1, forward strand.
AACTTATTTTGGTCAAAATAAATCAAATATTGCTTCAGTACAAACATAGATTTTAATTTTCTTCCCATGGTCACCTCAACAGTTGTTGAATATCTGTAAAGGGTGTCTTGGAATTTAATGACAACTTTTCTCTTCATTTAAAATGTTTCTCTTCTAATGCCGCTATGCTAATGACAGATATTAAACAACTGTTGATTTAGCACCATTTGAAGAAAAACTATGTTTCTTCTGGAGCAAAATCTTATTCATTTTTATCAAACAAATGTTTTGCTATAAAAAAAACTGCATAAACACTGGCCTTTTCTCGCGTCCCCTACAACCCCACCTTAAGAAATGAGCGTCGTTACGATTCTTCGGACGATGTCTTATATTATGGGGGTTGTCCCTGGAGGCTTTCACTTGGTGTCCCGACGATCTCTCCAAGATGTTTGTTTGTACAATGCTGAGAGGGTTGTTATTAATATTAAACCCCGAGGTTATCGGGGTGGCGTAGACCTGAGAATATAACCTAGTCACTCTACAACCCTTACACACACAGCTCGTTACCCGAAACACGAGGCAAGTTGTAGCACGTGTTAGAAAATTAAGGGTGGGGAGGGCGTTGTTTGAGCATTACTCGTCTCAAGGTGTGACGTGTGTGTGTGTCTGATCTAAAGGACGTGAGGCTGTACACTTCACCAACTAAACTTTTCTTATGCTCTAAATTAAGGCGGCCGCCTCGGTCAGCGAGAAAGTATCAATCGCTGTCAGGTCACATGGCTTGAAATACAATAGTATTTTTTTTAAACAATTTTTATTTCATGTCATATCTAACGTTATCCTTCGCCCCTATTCTACAACCAACTTTATCATGTCAGTAAGAAAGAGGGAAAATAAAACCAGGAAACTTCTTTTCAAAGGTAAAGCGGAAAGCTCGCTGCTAGGTCTCAAATGCCTTAAAATTTTCTGTTGTGGTTCTGTGAAAAAATTACTGTATTTGTCTGAGAGAGACTAAATCTAGAGTCCTTTTTCATCAAGCATAGTCTCATAACTCCGTAAATATGTTTATAAAATTGTTGAAAATGAGTTAATGTTACATTTTCACACATTTATTTATATTAATAAAAACTCATACATGGGGCTGTTAAGGAAAAATAGCCTTATTGGAATCTTTAGAATTACTTTGGCGTGAACCGTATTATCAAACAACGCATCGTAAAATGAGATATTGCGTTAGAGATGAACGTTTGCGCAGCGATTTATCGCTTAACGAGGCAGCCCCCTTAAGGGTGTTTTAAGCCAGTATTGAAAGGTTTTTAAATAATGAATTTGTTTTTGTTGAGAAATTATGTTTACTTTCTTGGTTAATAATTTTTTTTTTCTAAAATAAGAATTATTAGGGATTCTTCTTAAGAGTTTAATTACTTTAAAAACAATTTTAACGAATCTATTGAGTTTTATTTAGGTTTTAATAAAATAAAATTAGAATATCAATACATTTGTTAAAATATGATTTTCAAATGAATCCCATTATTTGTAAACTAATAACGCATTTTGCCACAGCGGCGGGAAAAAAATAATAAGGTTTTATTTACTTACTTAGCCCGTTTAAATGATAATTTAAAAACAAATTAAATAGTAATATATAAGGGAGGTTTATTGGAAGATTTGATAGCTTTTTGGAGTAAATTTTATAGTTAGTAAAGCTTTAGTTAGCCTATATTATAATAGTTATAAAAAATCTCTAAAAAGTATTGTTTTCTTTTCACTTCTTAATTTTATACATAAATTACTGTTTAGTTTTAATCATTTCTCGAATATTGGGTTTGATGTTTGAAAGAGCACACCGCAAATTGCTTTTCATTTCGCTTTTTAGTTTTCATGAGAAAGCCGTTCGTCCACCGAGAAAACCAACACGACGCGATACATCGCAGGAAACTGGTCACTTACTATAAATTGCCCCGTTTCTCTTCCACACAAGAAACATATTTTCTATCAGTTGCGAGAATGTCATCGTCTGATAAGGACCTAGTTGTTGGCTAAATTTACTTAAAAGCTCGTAAAAAAAGGCCCGGAAACAATTTTGGGCTCTTCCGGATTTTGGAAAAAAAGAAAGAAAAAAGAAAAGTGGTTCAAAATTGGGGTGATTTTCTACCTCAAGAATAAAGTTTACATTATCCGTTTGTTCTTTCTTTGACGTTGTCCGTGACATTTTGTCACCCAGAAGAGAAAATTTGCAGTTAAAACGCGATAAGCTCGAAACTTAAGCTTGCACATATGAAAATAAAACATTGAGTACAGTTCCACGAATGCACGCCGCGACTAACAGACAACTTTAGCCTGACGACCAACAAGTTTGGTCTCCTTGCAATGTAACTCCCAGCGCTAAAGTCGTAGTCTCCTCGGTGGACGAGTGAAACATTGTTTGGATGCAAAAGTCGCCTAGGTGATTGGTTGCTTGATCGTGAGAAATTAATCGCTTGGTTTTTGGTCTTCTCGGTGGACGAAGGGCCTGAAGTTAAATATTCGGTTGTGTTGCACGTGGCCGCAATGGTATCTTAGGGGGAGGGTAGCAAGCGAGGAGAATTGGGAAGGGGGAGGGGGGGTGGATCTGAGTCTTATGAGTTTGAAAATAAACATGTGCATGCGTACGAACGTCTTACATTTATCTAGTCACTTAATAAATGAATTATTACAACTGGTTGGCAATGTTTTCAACACCACAAGAAAAAAATTATCTTACTTTATAAAAGGAATTAAAATAATAAATAATGTTTTTAGTTCTTAGATGGTTTTTGATGTTATTTACTAATTGTTTCACACACACCCCCCTTTGAAAGTTTTACACCCCCCTCCCCCAAGGGGTGCGGCCACAGGTTGTTGGTAACCACTGATTTAGAGTTATGAGATAATTAATGGTTATACTTTGAATTAAATAATTTTCTGAAACAAAATCAAGTACAGTCAAACCAAGAACGTGCAATTATTTTGGCAAACTAGAGCACTATCTTTTGCCATCAAAATATAGAAAACAAGAGGTAACGAAGTTAACTACATCAGAAATTAATTATATTTTAGTAAATCAATGGGATTCACATTAATGGCTCATAAAAAGAATGAAATTAATAATACAATAACCTTGGGCTACATAAACTTTAGAAAACGTACAAAATTACAAAACCAGTTGCTATTACACGTCTCAAGGTTGAATTACTAACGTTATCCCACAAACAAAGTTCTAAAATATCTGCACGGAGGAAAAAGAAGATTTCACAGATCGCTAAAACGACTTTTAGACCATTTTCTTCTGGAGGCCAAAACAGACCATTAAATTAATTATTAACGGATGATAAAGATACTTATGATGATGATCACAGTGGAGATGGTAATGATAATATTGATTTTTCGCATTTATTTGAGGTATTTAACGTGCATTTTTTCCGAAAAGACTTATTATATAAGCTCACGACTTATAAACTAACTTGAATCTAGAACACACACAGCATCCAGCCTCCGGCCGTTAATTCATCACTGTGAAACGGGGAAACCCACGTTTCCGCCAAAGGTTAATTTTTCGACCATGTCTGAAATTGAACCTGGGACCATTATCTCAGTAGCCAGACATGCTACCGACTGAGTTAAGGTGTCAGATATTATGATGGTTGATTGCTAATAAATGTGCCCATTTTTTAAGACATGTTTTGATATATAGTTTCCTCTTATAAATAGCAGTCTCATTTCACTTGATTCAACATTGGTGTCGCTTATAAAATAGTATCATAGTCTAATTATTGATTAAGATAACTTGATACCCTTAAGTATAAACAAGCCCTTAGAAAACTGGTATATGTTGTAAAACTTATCTGCTATCTGGATAAAAATAATATCAATTATAAGAACTTCTTAAAATATTTAGACCTCCTTCAGTGGCAAAACGGGCTTAGTGAGCCTCCATTGATCTTTTTTGTCGGTGACGAGAATGTCAGGTTTCGAATCTTACTGGAGATATTTTTTTTTTCCAATTAATTTCCCATTCTGTTTCCAATAATGTGCTTGTACATTTTATACACATTTTTCCTTCTTCAACACTACCTCATCAGTGTAAATATAAGGACAGCCTGGACGGATACTAAGACGTGCTGTAATTTTGTATTTTTAGAGATTATGGTATTAAATAAAAATCAACACATCATTCAATAGATTAAGAGTAAATATACTTTCTTCTTCTTCTTCTTAAGTAAACAAACCGAAAGTTGGTTTGTTGTGATTTCTATCCATCCGGTGCGGGCCAAACCTTCTGCTGATTAGTGTTGCCTGCACTAACTGGTAGAAATCCCATGTATTAGGGGAGTTAATAAAGTGTGATGGCTGCCTTTCACACTGAATTTCTATGATCGAGCGCTAAAGGGCATACTGATTTGTCCGAAAAAGGTATTTTCACATACTTTCCAGGGCTATCTTACATGACAAAATCGACATGGGACTGACGGCTTTACTTTCCCTCCGAAGGAAGATGAGCCAAGAATTTGTATCGATCAAGAAAAGCCCATTGACCTCGGCTGGATTTGAACTCATGAGGCTCTGAGGTGAGCGCCTTACCCCAAGACTATCAAGATCACCTTAGATCTACTTTATAGACAAATAAATCATCCGTTTTGCTGACTCTAATCAAACGTCTTCTTCGGTGGTGACGTATTTTATCCGCGGTATTATACCAGGGATATAAGGAGTTGATGGCGCATCTGAAAGTAATAAGTGAAGGTAAACTTGATGCTGTGGTGTTGGCAACACTTACCGTGTGTTGTGTTTGTCGACACGAGATTGAGTACACACCCACCAGATAATTGGGACTACAAAACTTGTGATCGTGTTTGTTGTGGAGATGGTACATAAGACATAGCTTACATGCCCGTGTCATATATGACTAGGCTTTGTGTCCACACATAAAGTGATAGTTTTACTTGAGATGAAAATTACAACTTTAAATATGAAGTATTCAATGTAGTTGGCTATTTCCACGGACTTTGTTAGAAAGGAGCACAGAAGGGGGGGATACGTAACCCCCACCCCCCGCAATGAGATGTATTTTATTCAGAAAAATAAAAATACACATTAGTAAAAATGAATAAATTACAAAGACTACATTTTACATGATTTTTAGAATTAATTACATTATTATATTCTTATTTTATTAATTTGGTTGGAAATAATTAATGTTTTCTAACCCCCCTCCCCCCGCAGCTCCCTTTCCCCCACTATTTAAGAGCTATCAACGCTTATGGCTATTTCCATTTCATAGATTTAACTTTGCAAAATGTTAACATTTTACTTTAAATATATCTATGATTTTGGTAGTAAGTAATAATATTTTAAAACGATGCATTATTAAAAATAACATCTAAAACTAATTACCGTATGTCAAAGATTTTTTTAACCTGTTAGTTTAAATCAATATTTTTAATACATACATTTTGAGTATAATTTTGTTTTACAAGCAAAGCGCTTTATACTTAAATAACCTTAGTAAAAAGTTACTTTATTTAATTATAATCTAACATTTGTTATGACTTGCAAACAAATCTGCATTGTGCAGCAAACACAATGCAAAAATTAATGAAAATGGTAATAAACAAGGTGTTAAGTAAAAAAAAAGCTGTGTAACAGTTTGGTAACCACCCTGTATCAAGCAACTGATCTTAACGCTTGATATCACTTTGCACTCTTCAGACGTTCACTCGAAAATCACGATCGCCTTCCCAACAATGGTGTAGTCAGATAATTGTGATTACTGCACTTGTTACGTAGGGCGAACAATCACAGTGGAACATTAGGACAAGTCGCATTCGGAATAAAGGATGGGATTTTAAGAATTATGATGAGTAATGGCTAGAATGTACATTGTTATTTCAAATGAAATAGACTGTTTCAAAAAAATTTTTTTATAAAACTATTTAAGATAGCGACACTCACGATGCACCGTTTTGTAGGAAAACTCTGGAAGCTTATTATGGCAGATTACAGATGTTCTTATGTTTGCTAAAAAAAACGCGTTAAAATATCTTCATCCACTCCAGAAATAGCTGTTATGATAAGTTGTTTCTGATGAGCTAAATTAAGAGGAAGGTGAGGGACGAAGACAGTGTCTATGACATATCCCCATAAAAGAAAATCACAGGGTGTAATATCGGATCTTCGTGGTGGCCAACATGTGAGTGACATGCTATCGCCTGTTGCGTGATCAATCCAACGCTTTGGATCGTTTTCATCGAGATAATTTCCAGCCCTATCGATGTCAGTGCTCCATTCTTTTGGAAAATAAAGTTGTCGTTGTCTTCGTGCAGTTTTAGTGAGCGTCTAATTTTCAGTGATTCGACATCAGTGAGAGAAGGAAAAAACAACATAACATTCGCATGCTGGTGACTGAAAATCCTAGAGCAACAATGAAGTATATGAACTCCCTAAAGGTTAATGTTCTCGGTTCTATGTTCCGTAAAAAAGTATGGTCCCTTCTTTTCCCAAGAAAACACAGTAACGGAAAGTTCTTATTTCGATATGCAAATGATATAGCTGATGTATACCTGTTATTAAGGGCACACACATCGAATATCTGTAAGCTACAGTAACAAACTTCCAGAGATTACTTACATAACTGTGCATTGTGAGTGTCAATACTTTATATAGATAGTTTTGGTTTTATAAAATATTGAAAATACCTATTTAATTGATAATAACCCTGTATTAATACTAAAGTAAGATGTTCTCTAGATTTATACATAATTATACAATCAATATTAACAGTTAAGATGTGATGAAATTGGACGCGATTTTTTTTCAATTTTTATGTCAAGAAACTTTTTGGTCAAAATAAGTAAAAATCTTTCCCTGTTGATAGGCTACACTTAGTTTAGTTTTCAACACATAGTTCTTAAATATTTGTCATAAGCAGGGCCAGGATTTTGATGATATGTTATCTTTTTTTTGGTCCATCAGAGACAATGCTCAGTTGTATATAAATTCTGTTCATGATCCCTTGGTTGTAGAAATGCATATTTTATAGGTAATTTTTTGGTCATTTTGGATTTTTAGATAATTTTTCTTCCTTTTTTGTTTAATAAGTCATTTTTATAGAATTTTTTTGGAGAGAAAATTTTTAATGGTTTGAAAATGACTTTAAAAAGGTTATATATATATATGAATTATTGGTGCTTTGATAAAACATGAATATTAAAACATCAGATATTTTATGAGTCCAAATGAACGTTCTGCCCCTTTACCTGCGTGTGTTAATCCACATTCTTGGTGAGACCTTCACTACACCCAAGTTGGAAAGAGTTGCAGGGGGAGGGGAGAGCAATTTTTAGAGTTCAAATGAACTTTGTACCGTCTTTACATTCTTGGTGAGTCACTCTACCATGTTTGGAAAGGGCTGCAGGGGGATGGGGAGCTATCGCTTTTAAAGCTAGTATTTTGATTCCAATATTAAGTAGAACACATGATTTTAACTGTCAAAAGATTCTAAATGAATAGTTTTCATCTATAAATTGCAGGCTATATTTATTCGTTTTCAATCATTGTATGTGTATTTAGAATGCTTTAAACCAAACCATCTAAAGCAAGTCATTTGAGGCAAATTATTACTGAATTCGGTGAGGATAATTTTTCTACAGAGATTGAAATACTTTTCTATAAATTATTTGAAGTGAAAGTTGCTGGCATCAGATAAAATATTTAACCATTCAACAGCATATCAGTCGCAACAAATATGTCTGTGGTATCCAGAATATCGATAAAAAGAAAACCTCTCAATTATTACTCGCATAAAATGCATTCATGAATCAAGGAGAATCTTCAACATTTTATAAAGATTTGTGTGACGTTCTGGTATCTGCAAACATTCCTCTGTGGAAAATGAGCTTTGTTAAACTAAAGGATTTCCTGGGAATGTATACGGCTATTCCAGACTAGTCCACACCGAGGAAAAACTGGAAATGGACAGACCAGGAGAGATATTTTTGCTTACATGTGTAATGTAAATCATAACTCTTGTATTAAATACATCATATTATGGAATTTTAATCAAATTTCTTAGATAATTTTTTGCACATTTAAAGTCATTATTTAGAGTTTTTAGCGTCATTTTATAGGTCATTTTTTGGAAATTTGAAAATTATCAAAATCCGGGCCCTGGTCATGAATATCATGATATTTGAACAGAAAGTTTTCAAATGAAGAGAAAAAGTTCTGCTTAAATTACGCTTTGTTGGTAGTCATCGCAAAAAAAACTATTTGTAATTAATGAAGCTATATTTTATATATAATATTATGGCCAAAAAAAAAAAATCGTCCGAAAAACTGCAAAATCTTTTCCCACGTTCCGTTCCATCCTACCTAAAAAAATATTGTGAAATAATAAGAAAACAGTAAGTGTCTGTAGATTTCTACTAACACATAGGGAATATTCGTTGGGTAAATTAGAGTACAAATACCCTTTTAACCGATTTGGAGCTGTTTCGAAGATATCGTCAAAATTCAACGAAGCATTTGCAACTCTTGAGTAAGCTTTCTGTTCATACCGAGAGGGAAAACAAAGATGTACTGTTATGCGCAGATGCCAATGCGCAGTACTCTTTCCTAATGATGGGGGTGAAAAAGTGTCGTTACTTTACTTACTCATTCACTTTATGTATGGAACTGTGATCTCATCTATTTGTTATCATTTTAAATTTATTTGAGGTATTTCAACGTGCACTTTCTGAACCGACTGATTATATCAGCACACGTGTATGTCTATGAGTGAACGAAAAAGAGACAACCAATTTTGTCAGGAAAAACATTTTCACATTCTTTCCATGATTCTTTTACATGCATCAATCAACATGGGACCGACGGCTTGGGTTCCCCCCCGAAGGAGGCTATGCTAAGGATTTTCATCACTCAAGAAAAATCCGTCGACCCAGGCTGGGTTTGAACCCACAAATATCGGGTCCTGAGGTGAGAATTTTAGCCCATCGAGGTTGACATCACTTAGGTCTCGAAAGTTTATTGCCGCACTTACTAAAGTACACCCCATATACCTATGATGAGCTAGTTCTATCCAGTCCACCTCACTACACCTTATCCCCATCTAGAATTAGTTTTGCAACTATATCCATGACTGTTTCCAGCCTTTGGCCTGGGTCAGTTTTTTTAAATTCAAGCCATATATTTTCCACTATCGGGTTATTAGACCTGCCGTATTATATGCCTTAAAATCTAACTTGAGACTAGGACGGGCACATTATCCAGTCCCCGGCCGTTAATTTATCAAGAAAGAGTAAACCCAGATTACATCAATGCTACATTTCTCGGCCGTACCGGGGCTCTAACCCGGAACCTTTAGCTCAGTAGGCAGACACGCTACCATCTGAGCTAAAGTGTTAGATTAGAGCTAGTTCTATCCAGTCCACATCCTCACACCCTATCCTTATCTAGAGCTGGTTCAATCAAGTCCAAATAGGCCTAATTACACCCTATCTCGTTCAGGTCCATTCTAATGTTACACTCCCATCTACGTATAGGTGTGGTGTGGTAAGATTTTCCTAGTAAGAGCCTTTAAGAAAATAAAAACTTTTTGTGCTAAATAATAATAATTATAATAATAATAAAATATATTATTAGCTCTCTTAAATTGGTTTTGACAGTTTCTATTAAAAGTGATAGTTGCAGATCACATAACCTGACGTATGAACACGTGAAATTTGATTTAGTAACATTTTTAGCTGTCGGATAAGGAACTTTCTATTAACATTGGACTGTTTATATAGTTTGTGGTTGTTCCTCTGTATTTATATAGTACCAGGATAGTCCGCTAGGGATAGAAAACAGCACCCAAACTCTAGCGCTCACGACCGATTAGAGATAGTGGGGTTAAGTTGGCACGACTGTTGTACTCATTGTTCTACCAGCCAAGTAATAAGCAGGGGCACTGCAAATTTATGAAGGTTTGGCAACCCGTGAAGTGAGCAATATTTTCTCGCAACAAAGTACTAGTAACTACTATAAGAACTTTGTCTGTAGTAATAAGGAACATTTATAAAGACTAGATTTTGACGTGAATACGTGTTTAAATTCAGAAAAGTACTGGGGG
>CABFWB010000089.1:9379-29324 GCA_902151455.1 Timema bartmani
GTAAAAGCTTTGTCACACTTCTGGTAGAGGGCAGCAGGATGGAATCTTCTTAACTTACTACTTGTATACTAGAGTGCAGCCAAATCAGTATGTTAATCCAATCAAATTATTTAAATAAGTTTAAGTAATTATTTAAAATTCGTAGACTCCTATAAATCTGCCAACATTATATAGAATATTACAAAGCATATCGTTCTAAATTATTTCTGATTTCCAATTAAACACATTGCTCTAATTAGTTTTTATTTTACTTAACATGTATTGTAGGGTAAGGCATGTGCTGCAGAGGATATTCGTATCCTATATCAGCCAGTCCTGCTCGATTATACACTTTAGGGGAACAGAAGTTAAACGTATGGACATTAGGAACACCTTTTAGAACATATAAACAAATTGTTTGCAGTCTTCATGGATACCATTTTACTCTATTTTACTGTTATTTATAGATACTGACTATCTTTGTATTAATATTATCACTGTTCAACATAGTTTTTATTTTTTCCTTGAGGATGCTTCAAACATTCATTTGTAATCAAATCGATATAGATGAATTTAAACTAAGTTTGTCATTAGTGCTCAAATTCTCTTTTCAAGTGGGCTGTAAAAGTATTTTCTTAAACATACGGGAAATGTTTTATTCTATTAGCTTAAGAAATACTTGGTTAGGACCTCTTTATCTTTTGTTTTGGTCATTAATTAAAAAAAATTCACAGTGTTTGGGTTGGCTCATTGTGACATATTTCAATCTTATAATACAGTAGGAAGTAGTTTTTTTTAGTAATGCGTCTTACTATTTGTTCGGGTTATACGCATATTATGAATTAATTATGCCAACAAGTTAGGGATAAGGAAGTTTGAATTTAGAGAGTGGGTACCCACATTTACATGGAGTTAGAGTGGAAAATCACTTATCAAAATTCTCCTTCTCAGTGTACCTACCCTGAATCCAAGCCCCGATAAACCGGTCATCTGAAGTCTGGAATCTAGACTATTGCAATAACGATGTCTTAGAGCATACGGCCCTCGAAGATGGTTCGGTGGGAAGTAGTTTCTTACATAATATTTGGAAATTTCTAAAGCCCACATTTCACCAAACTCTACTTATACATCTTGAATATTTAAGAATTATTTGGGTATTTTAAGTAATCCCAATACATTCCTGGTAATTTTTAGTTTTCAATATCTCCTAAAAGTATACAATGCTTTGTACGTGTTTAATTAACTGACAGACAGCATTACATTTTTATTTATAAGTGTGATTTAAACTTTCTAGGTTTCTTGGATTTAGAGTTATAGCTCCTACCCACATACCCACAAACACACATGAATAAAAACAAACAAATACACATCTTATATTATTATAGTATGTGTTCTCACCAGCTTGTCTAAAGATCGGCCCTTAAGTTTTAACCCAAGCTGCCCATCATAGCCTTGGTCATCCAAGGCTATTCTTTCACAGTTTCTTGCCTACCCTTCAAGGTAACGGCGTGTTAGGCATGTATGTATGTATGTATGTATGTATGTATGGAATATATAGGATTATTGGTTATTCGTTCCCATTTTCAGGCTTCCCATAGCTTATGAGCTAGAGCTCTGCACAGGCTATGAAATATTGTTCTATATCAAAAATTCTTTTTTATGGCCGTAATATTTAATATGTATCTAGGTATTTTTAAAAGTGGAGCTAATAAAACTATAATAAGCATATGCTGAGAAAAAAGGTAAAAAAGTAGGTATATTGTTTTGTAGCCGATCTCTTAAAATAAAATACCGGAAGTAGTTCGTATTTAGACTATATGTAAATCGGATGTCCAAGTTATATCCATGCGAAATTTCAGCAAAGCATATGGTACAGAGGCCTGGGCGTGATTGAGCAAAAAACAAACAAAAGGAAGACATTTCTATTTTATATAATTACCAGTGTAAAACTACAAAAAAAAAGTTTACGTATGCTAAATTCCCTAATTTATAACTATACAAAGTCTAAGATGTTCATGGTCTTTCGTTTGGCATTATTACGCACCAGCAATCACGCAATTTAGTACTTAACTCTCACATTGTGTGTCGTAGCAAACAATAAGCTTCCACTAAATAAGGTGGTTGATACAAAGTTTTGCTTGTTATGTTTATTTGTTTAGCTACCTGAACAGGCAGTCCCAATGTCTAATTTGCTAGGCACACTGGGGATGTAAAAAATAGGTTGAAGGGCACACCCTAAAGATTTCCCGATCTGCTTGATTAAAGTTTAAAATTGTTTGGTTTGTTGAATTTAAAATTTACTTTCTAGTTAACTTGCGGTCTAAGCCACTAAGTTCAAAATATTTGATTTATTTTAAATACAACTGAGGTCAAAGACAAGGTATACACCAGATCCACAACCTCCAGGCTAAGCTGGCTGCGTTCCGTGGGAGAGCTCGAGTCCTTCAACATGGGTGACGCTAAAAACATTGCCTACCTGTGACGTCACGGCCGCTCAAAATATGATTTCCCATGTTGATTAATTTACGTTCTATCCAGTGAGCTTTAAAGTTATAACGTTGAAACGAAACCATAAATTCTGAAATAATTCTAAAAATAGTCCTACAGTGTCACAACATTATTTTTTTAATCTTTAAATAGTTTTTTGTAAACGTATTTTTTAATAAATAATCTACAACCAAGGCTATTTGACTAGGTCATGAAAATGTCCTGTAGGATTATTCCTGTCAAGATGTAGATTACAAATGTGCGTGGTAGCATATGTCTGTCAAGAATAGGAAACAAGAGAAAGGTGAAACTAAAAAGGATTTTAATGTTTTCAACGCGCTCAAAGTGATTGTGTAAACTCGTCATAGTAAGAGGGAAAGGATTATCAACCAATAGACAGGAGCCCTCTCAGGGTGAATTTTAATTTTATTCCCTCACTTTATTTTTTGTACATTGGCGTAAAAGTGTGATATTGCTTGCACTGCGTCAAGTTGTGATGCAGCCCGCATCGCAAAATAGCTTTGAACTATCCAAGTAGACAACGTCGCTAAGTGTAATCAAGGGGCATTAAAACCATTAAACCATTTTAAACATGGTTTTACTAGAAAGAAGACACAAATATCCATCTACAGTCAATCGGGGGGGGGCGGGGGCTTTCAAAAAGCTAAGTTCAGATAGGGTGACCCAACCACTCTTCACAAAATCTTACCTGACAAAGGTCTTATGCATTACAATTGCAGGGGTCTCTTTATGACAAACATAGTTGAGCTATTTAACAACTTTATATTAATTTGGGAGTGTTTTTATCACTAAACATTGACACTAACATACCTCAGTGTTGATGGACTCGGCCCGGCTCAAGGAGCGCAGCGAGACTTCCGTAAGAATGAGTATATGGTATATCCTTGTTTGTGCTTGAGATGCATACCTTGGCGTTTTACTTGGAACTTGAAAAGTGCCTTCTTTATATTTAATATAGTTGATCTTGAGTTTGGAATTACACACACTGAAGCTCACGAGGCTTAATCATAGAAATCTCAATCTACAGTTAACTCCGCTTATAGTGAAACACTATTTGGTTCACAATGTCCAAAGTTCATTAAAAGTGATGTGTGTTTCCATTTAATCGTAATCGAGAGGAGTAGGGATAAAAAATACATAATATCACAATTAGGATAAGTTTATTTTAATTTATTTCTTAACATTTAAATTTGCTATTGCTTGCTGTACAAAATTTTCAGATTTTTTTTTTTTTTGCCTTTCAATGGGAAAATTCATCTATTTGTCTGAACATATTTTCATATAAATGTTATATCAAATCATATAAATATATTGAACAATACCTATGTGTAAGTTATTTGTTAAAGGACTACGATTTGCCTATAAATATGAATTTTTAAACAACAAACACAAAATATAGTGTTTCTTTGCATTTAAGTATGAAACGTATTCTCTATTTATTTTTGGTATTGCAGTTGAGTTTTAAATCAAGTAAGAGAGAAAAAATGTATTATTCATTCATGATTTGTTGATATTTTTAAGCCCCTCGTTTTCAAGGAAACTTTTAAAAAAAATTGTACTGTTCATAGAAATTTAGAGGTTTATTTATTTATAGATTTTATAAGCCCATTTCCAATAGTTGAAACTACTAGAAAATGGCTTAATCAATTTTGACCAACCAACACTCATTTTAAAGGTAAGGAGTTTAGGATTTTAGCAAAAATAGTAGCCTAAAATTAAACCCCATACTTACTTGTGAATTTTTTATCTTTTTCTTTATGTGTTTGCAGTGGCTTAGCTGTACAATCATTCTTTGTTTATATCATCATGGAAACCATGATTTGTTTATATCGATAAATAAAATATTTCTCTTTGGTTAAAAATAATAACAGCTAAATTCTTACTTTAGTGGTTTGATGCAATAATTAGACAGTGAGCTGGGATAGGAGTTTTTTTTGAAGTTTGCATCGTAACATTTAGGGGGAAAATATACTCTTAGTTCACAATTAAACACCGAAAGCTAAAAATCAGTAATTAGAATATAGTTGATAGCCTTTGACGAGTAAACTTTTAGCTAAATAGTAAAGTGATAGCTTATTAAATAAAAGGTTTCCAAGTAAAAAGTTTAAAATACATTTTAGTGCAATAATCTGCAGCCATCACTGCAACGAGTCACTATTTTAATATACAAGCTGTACACAAATTTATTTAAATATAATAAATTGCATACTGAATAGGAATTGAACAAGCTTAAAACGTTACCTAATGAAATAAAATGGTTAATTTTTGAAATAGCTAACACCATCATTTGAGGTAAATATACTCACCATTGCTTTCATGCAATATGATCAAAGGCACAACATATATAGTACAAATATTTATTCCATTTTAATCTTCAGTAGTATGTTGTTCATATTTATAAACACCCACTATGCATTTTGGTACAGGGGGCAGTTCTATTCAATACTCGTCGTAATATGTCAGAATCGATGGCTGTACAAGCGCTGCACAATTTCTATATTAGTCCATCAATATCCATGAGAAGATCTACTTATACGTGTACTTTCATTGAGCATGGCTGTGTCCTTACTATTTCCCGAGTAACCACGTAATGCATGGCACATGTAATCCCATTTTACGGCAAAAGCTATCTCACCAGCAAAATTGTAGGACACATTCATTGTGTGCCATTTTTTACTTGCTTTAGTATAAAGGAATCTCACTCTAATCAGGAATTGTGTGAGTTCCTAAGAATTTTTTCTCAGTTATTAAATTCAAATTTCGAGCAATATGTAAAAATAATTAATATAAGGATTGAATAAATATCCAACTAATAAATTTCAAGTTAGACGTAGGAGATCATAATTAAAATGTCTTAAACAAACGGGTTTTGGTTTATTCACTAATGATTTAAATGGCCTGGAACAACTCTACAACGCAACTAAAAGATTCAGACAGCCAAATTAAAGATTGATCGACCTATTGTTCCCTAAGCACCATTTTTTTTCATCTATTCATATCTTACAAAAATAGAAATAAAAGTGAAGGAGATTCCAGACACTCACTCGAAATTTTGAAGAAGAAAACTTTAATTTAAGCATTTTCTTGAGTTTCAGAAATGAGTAAGAAAGGGGAGAGAATTGCGAACAAGAGCAAGTATTATCATTAGCCCTCACTTGGAGTTGAGGACGAGATTTTATAATCGATAGCTGTGACTGGCCTCTCGACCTCAAATTTTCCCCCTTTCCTTTTCCCCTTATCTCCTTTTATCAACTTCTTGTACAAGATAGAAGACGGTGAAAGGAATAAGGACTCTGCAGTGTTCATTTGGATTTCATTTTTACTGCTTTCAAAGACTTAAATCCTGTTCCTCATTTTTTCTCCCTACAAGTATTCACATATACTTTAATAAGGAACTAAGTCACATGGGAAGGCTTAGTTAGGTGAACGCTTAGCACATCTGACTATGATCCTGGAGGTCAATGGCTACGATCTAACTGAATACTCCAGAATGGATTGTTTTAGAATGTGTTATTTGTCGTCATTTCTTTAAGGCAACGAGTTGCATCGGTGGGCACTCAGAGTGAACGTTAAACTTGTCAGGTCTGGTTCGTTGGTAATAGGAAGGTAAGGGTTCAAGTCTTTACTAGGTGTATTGAGGTTTGGTAGTCCTAAATGTTTTCCTACCATCCCTCCATGCCAATGCAAGTGTATTTCATCTAATTTATACCTTCCTCTTCCTCACCCCACTATTGTAATTTAAAGGTGGACGTGATTCTGGCATTACACTCTTTAGTTTTCCCTTGTAAAAACTTTCTCATAACAATTTAATTGGTCCATGGATCAAAGAACACTCTGATCATATTTTATTTTATATTTTATAAAAATACTAGGTGGCTGTTAAGTTGAATTCCAATACACATTTGAACTAATCTCGCTATCAAAAACTACCTAACTCACATCGGTGGGTACGTGGTGTGTAGGTCTCTAACATCTGGTCTGGTTGGGGTTCGAATCCCGGCTGGCTTAATTGAAGCTAGTTTTTACTATGTGTTTTCCCACTCTACCTGCATCCAAATGTTTATATATTTATTCAAATCCTATGAACTACCAGTTTATATCTTATTATTGTGAATTTGTAAAAATATAAATAACACGTAGGGGACTAGGACATGATTATAAAATCACCTAAATATACTTAAGTTATTATTTTTAACGTAGGCCTAATACAACTTATTATTTTCTCAAGTAAACTCTATTATAGAGGAATGATTGAATTAAACACATTTTTAACAGTTTATAAAAGTAACAAAGATATCTAGATCTTATTGCTAAAATAATTTGTTGAGTCATTATGTAAATCAACTGGAATTATAGTTGAACATAAATAGACATAAAATACTTTTTCTGCCACAGTTAAAAATAATAAATTTAGCTTCCGATTACTGTTTTAACACATGAAATAGTTTTCAGAACATTGTAATCTTAATCATAGTCCAATATAGATGGTTTTAAATATCTCTTAAAGTATATTTTTTAGTTCACCTACTGTTCTTTGTCTTTCTAGAGAGCTCTAGATGATTTCAAGGATACATTTTTAACTCTAAAGTCTTGAATTATAAGTCCTTCATGTTTCTCTCGTAACTTTATTTATTACGTCCTTTGGGGGCATATTTTATTTCAAGACTTTACAAATGTTCCGAAACTCTCGGGGGTTAGTCCATGGCGAGCACTACATTAGCATTTTGCAAATATACACATTCCTCATTCTGTGTTATAATGAATGGTAGTTGAATCTACACTATATTTTAGTTAAGTTATTAGTATTAATTTCTGGCCTAACTTTTATTTTTCTTCTTAAATTTGTTATTATTTTCAATGTTAAAAATCATAATTTAAGGGTGTTTTGATTTTGGTGTAATGGAAGTGAACACGAATTAAAGTGATTTTTATACATTTTTTATAACGACATACATTTTTGGTTACAAAAAAATTCAATACTTTAATGTTCCATTAAATACTACTAGTTATATTTTATATAAATATTAATCCAACAGTTATACTGTAGTTGACCCACCTCAGTGGCGAGGTTAGCCAACGCGCTAGTATCGTGTTGAGCTAGACTGCCAAGGACAGGGTGATCGAGGTTCGAATCTCGGTTGTGTGAACTGGGGGTGGTTTTTCATAAATAGTTTTCCACTCTTCCTCTACGCAAATGCATTTTCACTTTCTCTAAATTATACCTTCCCTCTTCCTAAACCATTAACGTAATTAGTACTTAAGCGTATATTCTAAACGGGTAGTAAGACACTGTGCTAAATTTAAAAAAATAATAATTAAACTGTAGTTGTCAAGAACATAGGGGAGTTTGAACATAAACATTTTAAACTAAGAAAAAAGAAATATTAAACTAGCACGTTTTCTATGATAAATATACAATGACTGTTTGGAATACGATGTTTATAAATCCAAACACTTCAACTAACTTAATATTACATCTCACCGGCAAACTAATAGTCTATAGATATAAAATCGACATCCTAATTTTTGGCTTTAATTGTAAAAAATCACTTTAAATTAAATACAAATAAATTTTAGTGGTTATTTAAAATGAGTGGATCCAAATTTATTTGTAGATATGGAAAGCGGGAGAAGGATAAAGGGATTGAAAAAATCCTTACTTGATAACAGTTGGTAGGGCATTGATACTTTAGGCCAAGGACCGGGGGATTCAATTCTTAGGGGGTTAATTTTTTTAAAAACCTATACAACTAACACATTCTGTTGAGAATACTCCTCAGGTCTTTCCAACTCTACCTTCTCTCTTTATTCCCCCACAGCTTAGACCACCCCCAACAACAGTTTAGCCCAAGAAAAATTGCTCCACATTCATTCTCATCTGTCGGCTTCTCGAAGGATCCTTTTCATTTCCTTTCCTTCCATTCTCCAGGATACATCTTTACCCTCCATCCTTTTTTCTACTCTATTTTTATCTCCCGACCTCCCTTTACCTCCCACTACATTCTAAGCTTTCGCCCTGTTCTAGTTCTCTACGTGAAAGTACTACGTAAGTCCAATTAAGGTTTTTAGGGGGGAGAGCTAGAGGGGAGTGGTTGTTGCACTTGATTTTGATCAAGCGAGAAATCCCTATCTTCTTCTTTTTTTGTTGCCTATAGGTGTCTTCCTCGTTCCTTTGAAACACAAGATATATGTATATTTCTTCTCACACCTGAGTCCCTTTAGTTATACATAACGTATAATAAATCCATTAGCTTTCCTGTACTTTACATCGTAACGAGAAAGTGGTGAAATATTCTTAATTAGGGTTATAACTGTGTTTTAATGGCAGCAATTTAATCAAGACATGGCGATTCACACTTACAGTGGTTCTTATTAAGCTAATTCAGAAAGATCGGCATCAGGTCTTAATTTATGCTTTTTGGTTTGGGAGTGTACTGAAGTAAGTTACAATTTTTGTAAACGTACAAACTAATAGATGCATAATTTGGTCACCTCAGCGCAGTTGTTAGCACGTCAGCCCTTTAAGTTTAGGGCTTAAGGTTCGTTTCTTTGTGTGTCTGAAAAGCTACTACTTGTTAAATTGAGCCCTCTCCTTTCACAGTGATGACTAAACGGCCAAGTGACAATGTGCTGGGTCGGTTTTAGATTTAAGCTATTTTATAAAACTTTTATTATAATTCCTATAAAAAGTTCACATTAAATATCATGATTAAATAAAATTAAAATACTTTAAACGCATAATAAAATATACTATAGTATTAATTATACATTTAAAACAAATGTTATTAATGACTTAAGCTTATAAGTAAGAATGAGAATGGCATCATATGAGAGATTAAACCTAATAGACGCGGTCAAATTATTGTAAAACCTATGTGAAAATTCTAGGCGTTAAAAAACTTTTGTTCAATTAGAGGGTGAGTTGAGCCCCAACATCCTCATTAATGACAATCAGGTGAACTTTAGACCTAGCCTCCTAGACGATGAAACAGTGTGTGTGGGTAATAAGACTATCAGCACGAACATTGGACCTTAATTGAGATCAAATTAATGTTATATTCTACATTACATACAACTGCTCATACATTATACGACTCATTTCTTCTAGTAATTCAGATTTTTCTACATGTTTTGTTTCTAGATACTCTTAAGGTTATCTCATATAGAAAACTTAAGAAATTCAAATTCAGTGATGTATATTCAAAGTCCAATCTTTCATAAGTATTGATAGAACTATCTAATTTATATTGCTTTCTCATGACCCCTAGGATAAAGTGAGAGTTGCGATCATCCAATAAAACCTGGTTGTCGATGTTTCCAAATCACATGAACAAAAAAAAAAGTTATTTGCGCAACACTGGTCGTCGGCTCATTGGCCTAGAGGCGAACAAACTTTACCGATTGGATTGAAACCTGGCATTTAGGATTTCCATGAATTTTCTTCAAATTATTTTAGAAATAATACTGATCCACCCTTACAATTAGGGTGTTTTACTTAAAGGTTAGGAGAGAAGAAAAAATAATTTCTCAAAATATACTCTTTAAGATTTTAATTAAAATGCAGTACGTTAGTAGTCACAGTTTCATTACAAACAAAAAAGTGTAACTAATTTTTCAGTAAAAAATTACCTCGAGGGTACTTTACACAAGTGGATCGCTCCAATTTTAATATGCTTCGTAGTAACTCTTAGAGATACAAAAAACCTCTAATTGCAAGCTGAGAGACTATTAAAAATAAACAGTGCTTATCTGAAATAATATAAATAAATGACATGTGATATATGTTTGTCCGTTTAAAGTTTTTTTCTTCAAATTTTCAGCTAAAGAACACAAATGAAACCTCACTCACTGATCGCACAAGTGTTGTAGCTACCCCCAAAGTTGTTAAAACTGAATATTGATGACGTTGTGAATCCTCAGGAGGGATTCAGCACACCATGATCACGTGACCTTAGTGTGGCCAAGACATTGACCAGGAATGATGACGTTGTGAATCCTCAGGAGGGATTCAGCACACCATGATCACGTGACCTTAGTGTGGCCAAGACATTGACCAGGATGATGACGTTGTGAAGCCTCAGGAGGGATTCAGCACACCATGATTACGTGACCTTAGTGTGGCCAAGACATTGACCAGGATGATGACGTTGTGAAGCCTCAGGAGGGATTCAGCACACCACGATTACGTGACCTTAGTGTGGCCAAGACATTGACCAAGAAAATTATATGGTTTACCCTGTTGTAGATCATCTATTGGTTTATAAAACCATTTGTTTTCTAGTTATAATCAAATTCATTTTTAAAATAAAAGGGAGCTGTAAAAGAACACACTAAGAGTTATTTAACAATTTACACTACTAATTATTTTATGTTTATTTTTGGTTGAATGTGATACTATTAATTTTATCATTTTTATTTGACGTTTTGTATTATTTCCTCTCACTTATCATACGGTCTTTCTTAATCCAAGCAGAGATTGCGTTGTTTATGTAAAATATCCGTTTACGTAATAAGTCTGTAACTAAGCTCATGAACTGGGTAATGTGTTTCTAATATTATTATATTGATTTTAGTTCATTTGTTGCCATAGTTGTTTTGGTATTGTTATATTATATATTTATATGGTATAAGGATATTTTATATTAAAGGTGGATGTTTGGTGTCTTAGATTTATATAGCTTTGATGCAGCTACCTACTTCAGCACACAAATTTAAACTTATTTAAATCAAGAACAGGCACAACATTCAGCCCACAGCCGTTAATTCATCACTATCAAAGGGTAAACCCACATTTCACCAATGACAAATTGTTTTTGCCATGCCAGTAATCTAATATGGGACCCTTGATTAGGCAGAAAGACACGTTACCGACTGAGCTAAGCTGTCAAACAAATACTCTAAAATTGTTTAAAAAGTATTTTTATAGTATTCAGCAACAAGTCTACGTTTTACACTTGTCAATATTATAGTACATAAAGCTAATTGAATAATAATGATAATAATAATAATAATAATAATAATAATAATAATTCCTACCTGCACTTATATATGGAGTCCTTAATTTTACCTGTTCCAGTTTGATGTTAGTGTTAGAATCCAATTCAAAATATTTTTTCTCTCTCCCACTCCTCACATTCTGAGAACATTTTCTCGAATATCTATCTACCTCGTACTTATTCTATTAAAATTTACAAGCACTTTTTTATATCGCATTGAATTTGCTTAGTTCTATCTGGATTAGCTAGCCCTGGTTTACAAGATAGCTTCTTTGCTATAGACCTGTAGCAACAATCAATGCTTACACCTGATGGGAAATAAAATACAGATTTTGTAACCGTGTGTTTTACAGGTGTTAATAAAAATAAAAAGCCAAAGTGCTCATTGTAAGTTGATAATCGGTAGAAAAATTAAGTATTCGTGAGACAGTTTATAAGTTGATTTCTCAATATGTTGGTCAAAAATTTATTAATTCTCACACTAAAAGATACATTTTGTTAATAGTTAGTTAATTGTTCGGAACTATTTGGCTCATCTCATTTAAAGCTACATTTAAACGTTTTAAACATTTTATCCGGTGTTTGCATGCTACAGGGCATCAATTTCGTGTTAGACTAAACTGCCGATGTCAGGAAAATCGGGGTTCAAATTCCGTTTGTGTGTATTGAGGGTGGTTCTTACAAGATAGGTTTCCACTCACCCTCCGAGCAGATATGGGTACATTTCCTCTTTATTCAACCTTCTCCATCTCTAACTTACTAGCCTAAATAGTGCATATGCATATAACCTGAACAGGTAGTAAGACACGGTTCTAAAACATATCTTAAGACTTTTATTTATTTATTTCCAAATATAAACTGTCGATTGAGTTTATGATAAGACTGATCATGAAGTGTGGTTGAAGGGTAGCGGAAAGATACGAACACACCCAAAGTCAAGCAGGCAGAATTTTATTATATCCATTAGAGTTCGGCCAGACTGACAAGCGTGCGAGCAAGCGCGCAAGTGACTGGGTGGCCATACTGGCGAGCGTGCGAGCGCGTGAATAGCAGATAGCTCTCGATAGTTGTTGACGAAGAGGCTCCGAATTTTGGCTCAGTGAACTGAGGGTAGTTTTTGACAAGTGATTTATTGTTGTGGTTTTCTCATCCCCTCTCCACGCTAATGACGATTCTTATTTGTAAAGGACTACTTTGATAATATAGAAGTATTTTAACATATCAATTTTATACACATATTTATAAGTATTTTAACATATCAGTTTCATGCATATATATATATATAGAAGTATTTTAACATACAAATATATATATAAATAAAAGTGTAAATATTCGTTTGTTCAAAATCTTAAATCTCCGAAAGTTTATTCCTGATTGCTTTGAAATCTTGACACAACGTTACATTCGAATACACGCTTGTTTTTATATACTTATAACAGCGCCGTATGTTTTTCAGTTCGTGTTTTTTTCCTTTTTTTATATGTTTAAATTGTAATTTTCTTTCTTCTTTTTCATTATAAGCGATCTGCTTTGGTTCATCCAAATAATGACTCACAGAAGATCAAACTTAGGTCATCGTACTCATGGAGCGGAAACAGGCCGACGAGTAATTGCAAATCAAACTGAGGAAGAACGGGCATCAGCGAACGAGCGAAACAGACAAAGATGGAACAAATATATGCCGAGGAAGCAGCATAGAGACGTGCGGCCAGACTTGAGGATGCACGGTTGCAATCACGGCGATTGCGTTCTAGAGCTTCAGATCTGCTTCGTTCTCAACAGAATAAACGTGATATGTTGAGAGTGGCTGAAAGACGTCAATGAGAAACAGCATATCAGCGTCAAACACGACTCTGTGCTCAGCAATCACGCGATTAGAGTCGCCTTGCATTCCGGTACAACCCAGCTGATGATTATAGTGTGAGCCCGCATGTTCTCATCGGCATTATGACTGAAGTGTGTCCTTATTGTAAGGCTCTGAAATTTAATGGAGAAACTCACTCTGCTAAATGAAGTCGTTCAGTGCAGAAATCGTAACAGCTCAATTCATGCCAACGTTCAAAGTGAAAGGACAAATTTATCATAAAGTAGGCTCCCAGCTTCCGTTCCCAGATGGTCAACATAAATTTCTACAAATGTATTTCATCGGTGATGGCAATGATGAATTGAATGCATGCTGCGGAATGTCTACCAGCATAAAAACATCCATCGTTTCCCAACTGCAAGAGCTTATTCACAAAAAAAACAATTTAGTGCGTTTGTTCAAAACAGCAATTGACATGATGCTATCTGATACACACAAAATTGTTATTCATGCTTACAAAACGCTTGCTGAAGAAAATATGTGAAGATTCAATGCTCCAACTATAAACGAAGTGGCAATTGTTATAGTCGGAGATCAATTCCAACCTAGAGATATTGTTCTTCATCGGAGAAACGATATTGTTCTTCATCGGAGAAACGATCAATTGACAAAAATTGCAGAAACTCTTCGATGCTACGATTCCCTGCAATATCCAATCATTTTTTGGGATGGTGCCGATGGATATCACTTCAACGTTAAGATGATAAATCCAGTCAGTGGCGCAGAAACAAATATGAAATGCAGCGCAATTAACTATTAGTCATACCAATGAATGATTCAAGAGGGTGAAGACAATCACATTTTGAAGTGCCGTCAAGTGTTTCACCAATACATCGTAGATATGTATGCAAAAATCGAAACAGAACGTTTGATATTCATCCGTTAGAATCAGACCAAGCTTCGCTCTGAAGAATACGTTCATTTGCGAGATGCAGTTGTAAATGACGGTAATACAAATAACGTTGGAAGACTGACGATTTTGCCATCTTCATATATAGGCGGTCCAGGTCATATTAATGAGTACGCTCAAGATGTAATTGCTTGTGTTCGTCACTACGGGCGTCCAAACCTATCCATTACATTCACATGCAATCCAGCTTGGGACGATATACAACAGCACTTCCTTGGCAATCGCTGGTGGATAGGCAAGACATCACAGCACGTGTTTTTAGACAGAATATGAAGTCGCTGATAGATTTCTTGGTAAAACATGAATTGTTTGGGTCTGTGCACTGCTGGATGTACTTAGTGGAATGGCAAAAGAGAGGATTGCCACATGCACGTATACTAATCTGGCTCTATAACAAAATCACTTCAAACGAAATCAACGATGTTATATGCGCTGAAATACCCGATTCCAACGTTGATAAGGATTTGCATCAAGTTGTGACGAAAAATATGATACATGGACTTTTCGGTACACTGAATCCAAATTCATTATACATGATTGATGGTAAATGTTCTAAGCGATTTACTCGAGAATTAATATCCAACACAGTTACAGGAAACAATGGATATCCTTTATACAGAAGAATATCAGCAGAAGATGGTGGTAAATTAGCTACCATACAAATGCGAAATGTTGACATCGAAGTAGATAACCAGCAGGTTGTTCCATATTCGCCTTTGCTATCAAAAACATACAAAGCGCACATAAACGTGGAATACTGTAATTCCGTTTAATCGATCAAATACATTTGTAAGTACGTGAATAAAGGCAGTAACATGACAGTTTTTGGAGTGCAACCAGAAATAAGTTATAGGAATGCGGTCATACATATCGATGAAATCACACAGTATCAGGCTGGAGGATAAATAAGCAGCAATGAGGCTGTATGGTAAATCCTTTCATTTCCCATAAATGAACGAAGTCCAGCTTTTGTTCCCTTATCAGTATATCTAGAAAATGAACAACGCGTTTATTTCACAGCTTCAAATATGCAACAAATAGCCCTGAATCCACCAGCTACAACTTTAACTGATTTCTTCACGTTATGTCAAAATGACGCCTTTGCAAAAACACTGCTGTATTCGGAGGTGCCTACGTATTACACATGGAATGCGAGTAGAAAATTATTTGAATGATGTAAACGAGGAGACCGAGTCGATGGACAACCTGGTATATTCAAAGAAACTACGATAGGCAGACTATATACCGTGCATCCTAATCAAGATGAATGCTTCTTTATTCACATGCTGTTGGTAAATGTGCCCGGTACAACGTCTTTCCAGCAATTGAGAATTTTCAACGGCGTTACACATGCCACTTTCCGCAGTGCAGAACGGCCGACCCTGAGATATATGCATTAATGACGCGTTTATCACATCACGTCCTAATCAAATTCATGCATTGTTTGCAATCATATATACCACCTGCTCTCCTTCATCTCCAATAGGGTTATGGGAAAAATATAAATCGCACATGGCTGAAGATATTTTTCATCGAATACGCAAGGAAGATTCAAATATGAACGTGGATTTCACAGCATAAATCTACAACAAAGCGTTGATAATGATTGAATAGTTGTGCTTAGAAATCGCGAAAATATTCTCAATCAATTGGGAATGCCATCACCGAATCGATCTGCTGTTGCTTCTTCGCTCAATATATAATTGCGTTGTGAAAAAAAATTACAACACGGGTGATCTTTTGTCGTATGTGCAATCAAATATTCCTAAGCTAACGCTTGAGCAAAACAGCATTTACGATCAACTAATGCAAACTGTCAATAACAGGGTTGGAGAAATCTTCTTCTTAGATGCGCCAAGAGGAACTGGTAAAACGTTCCTAATTAGATTGATTCTGGCAGCAATTCGATCCCAAAATGACATAGTCTTAGCGCTCGCATCGTCCGGAATAGCTGTGACATTGCTACCAGGTGGAAGAACGGCTCATCCTGCTTTGAAATTTCCATTGAACATGCATTTCATTTAAACTCCCACGTGCAACATTTCCAAAGCATCCGGCATGGGAAAAGTATTGCAGAAATGCAAACTTATTGTTTGAGATGAATGCACCATGGCGCACAAAAAAATCTTTTGAGGCTCTTGATTGATCATTGCAAGATATGCGTGGAAACATCAGACCATTTGGGAACTCATTAATATTGCTTGCAGGAGATTTCAGGCAAACACAAAATGTAATTCCTCGATCTACACCAGCGGACGAAATAAATACATGCCTATAATACTCTACTTTGTGGCGACACGTAAATACGTTAAAATTATCTTCAAATATACGTGTCCAGCTGCAAAACATTTGATCAGCTGAGATATTCTCACATCAATTGCTGGAAATTGGGAATGGAAAGGTGCCGGTTGATCTGACCTCAGGACGAATTTCATTGCCTCATAACTTCTGCAATTTAGTGACGTCAAAAGAAGAATTGGTTGGATTATTACCAATATTCAAACCAATTATAAGAATCACGATTGGCTGAGTGAACGAGCTATTCTCGCGGCCAAGAACAAAGACGTCTACAAACTTAACAATATTATTCAGTGTAACATTCAAAGAGAGGAAGTCACATACAAGTCCGTCGACACTGTTGTGGAAGCAGATGAATCGGTTAATTATCCAATAGAATTTTTGAATTCACTCGATCTACCAGGGATGCCCCCGCACGTCTGCCCAGTCTGGCCACCCTCTTAGGCCTACCTTTTCCAGCCTGTGGCCTGGGTTGGTTTTTATTTAATTCATATATTTTCCACTAGCGCCTGGTTATCCTGTCGTATCTTCATATGAGTTATAATCTAACTTAAGACTAGGACAAGCACAGCATCAAGTCCCCGGACGTTAATTCATCACTGAAAGGGCAATCCCACATTTCATCATTGATAAATATTTCGGCCATGACGGGAATCTAAACTGGGACCCTCTATTCAGTATACAGACACGCCACCATCTGAGCTAAGTTGGATAAGCAGCCGGTACTATGAGAACCGTAACTTCTCACGCACTATACCAAAGCTCGACGGCGTTCACCATATCTTAACGAAAAATACTATCCCATCATAATCATTAGCGGCGAAACATTTAAAGCCAATTCCACCAAGCGTGATCTAACCTTTTATACATTATGATTCAAACATTAAAAAAAAGTATTTATAATTATATTATCTCACTTTGGCCCAATATATAATGTGACTTTATTATATTCGTTTGGGTTTAACATAAGGCTATCTGATAAAATCCATTACTTTTAATTCTACAATGTTCGGTTAGCACTATTATCAACCCAGAAAAGCTCGTAAAGTTAACGCGAGGTATACATTCCAGTTAGCAAACATAACGTCAACATTACCAAAGTTAAACTTTCTGCCATATTGTTTTCAGTGCGTTTGTTATTATAAAAGTGAGGATACATTTATTTATCTTCTGAAATGGGCTATTTATTGTATGTTGTTGACTGCTTTGAAGATACGTTACACTTTCAAAGTGTGCCAAGACGTCAAAACCAGTTAATTCTACTTGCAATATTTTCTATTCTTTGCTAAGATTGACACTTGGGTCTCTTTTATTATTTTGAACTTAAATTTTAGCAAATAAATGGTATGGTGTACTGCAAAAATATGTCATCTCACTTTTAACTTAAAATATACATTTACAATAAACTCGTAAGTTTTGTTGAACAAAACAATAGGTCTATACATTGTTGTAGAAACACTACACCAAAGATCATAAATGAAAGTATATACACTATGAATATTTTACTCTATGCCATTAGGAACTAGGAACACTGTTACAGAAAAATTTAGAAAGAGAAAAATATTTGCACACCAAAGAGCATAATAATAAAATTCATTTTTAGACCTGAATCAATGTATATATATATTTTATTATAGCTCAGAAATTATTTTTATATAAAAATATATTTAATTTAATTTTTTTTTATCTTTAATAGTACTACAAATTTACAATGATAAGTTATTTCGTATCTTAAATAGTTGCGGAGAAATGGAAAAAAAAATTGAAAATTTCCCGAATGTATTCCCATCTTATTTATAATGATAAAGCGTATCTAAATATAAATTAATTAGAAGCGTTCGAGCGAATTTCTAGAACATTGATTTTTTTTTCTACCCTTCAGTAAACTACCCTTAAATTTAGGTTTAGGAATCTAATTCCAAAAACTCCTCTGTGGAAAATATGAAAACCCAAGATACCAAGTTTAAGCCCAATCGATAAATAGTGTCGGCTCTAGCCCGAGGCAGACAGACAGACAAACGGTCTTGTGTAAACCACTTTTTGGATTCAGGGGGTACGTACGTAAACATTTGACAAAACATAGATTTCAATTTTTTAGACAATCACAAAACTTTCTCTCGGAGGTGTCGAGAGAAAATAAAATAAAATAGACAGTAGCAAATAGACATAAAAAATATAAGAACAAATATAAAGCATTTTTTCGTAATTTGACGAGCACATATAAATAGTATTTTAAATACAACGCCAAGATTAACCAACATTTAGATTTTTCGATCAGAAATTACAAGAATCTTGATGACTTGTGACTCACCTAAATAAATACATTATTTTGGATAAAAATGGGGTAAAGTATTAATAAAACTCATATCGAGAGTACTTTCTAAGCCATTGCGGAGTGACACGAGTGGATGCGACACGCCTACATTTATTGAGTATATGTGGATTAACTGGACAGGTGGTAATACTTGGGATCTTGGAAGGGGAAGGAAGGAGTTAATTTTGCTTATTACATTATTATAATTATAAACTAGAATATTTCTACTTTTCGTCAAGTCTAAGAACAACATTCTGATAAGAATTCTGTTAAATAAGATGGATAGACTTAAATCATTAGTTTTAATACCAGGGTTTTGTGGAATGAGCTCAACTGTATAAGAGTATGAGAGAGAGAGAGGCTTCGATACTCTCGGATGGAAGGAGAGGTGCGCTAATGGATTAGAATGATAGAAGGAGTACGAGAAAGAAGGGAGGGTTGAGAGATTACCAAAAGGGGAAGGAGAACGTAATATGTCTTCTTAGTATTCAGCGTCTAGCAAGAGGAGCATCCCATTAATGGATAAGGCTATGCACGGATAGAGTCCAATATGGCTGCTAAGATATTTAAAGGGCGTCTGGAAACATTCAGATTAACCAAGTCAGCAAAACTGCTTCTGTGGGGATTTTTTCTCCCCCGCGGCTCGCAAATAAAAAAAAGAAAGATATAAGCTAGATAAATATTTAGCAAACAAAATCTTTTTAAAAATCTATCAAGAGACACATTTCCAAAACAGCATGTTAGGTTTGGAAAAAAATTGAAAATAGGGTTTATATATTTATTTTAAATAAGAAATATTTTTAAACTACTCGTGAAATTGTGAAATATATGTTTAAAAAAACACCAAACACGTTTAGGTTTTAATGATCCAGTAATTTTTCAATCGTAAAAGTCAGATTTTTGGTTAAATTATTACTCCTAATTTCACCAATGAAATATTTTATTTATAAATATAGTTTTATAAGGCGTTCTGAAGCTAGTTCTCAATTCAAATATTAAAAAATTTGAGATTTTGAAACAACGAATTATGTTTAAAATTGAGACATATATATATGTATATATATATATATATATAT
>CABFWB010000089.1:29334-44540 GCA_902151455.1 Timema bartmani
ATATATATATATAAAAAAGATATATATATATATATATATATATATATATATATATATATATATATATATATATATATATATATATATATATCAAATGAAGGTATTATTGGTTATGGCTTGTACTAATTATTAATAATCGGTTGGTTTCTAAAACAATAACGTTAAGACGTAAAACACACCCTATTTCACATTTTTACAGAAATAAAACTACAATCTCATTTGTTATAGACGATGCATCGCCATTTTCACAAACCCATAAGAAGTCAATCACTCAACACAATTTATTCTGTGTTTCACATTTACAATATAAAAGGAAATTCAGCTGACAATTTTATATCTTACCAGTATACTATATTTTGGTAATAAATTACTTTGTAAACCTTAGAAACTATAAATATATATATCCATGACAGTTGTCTAAGGTTGGGATTTAGGTACACTCTGTTTACCCTAAAAGGTATACCATACCATAGCATAGTACATTTTACCTTACATCCATTACTATTTTCAGCCTGTGGTCTAGGTTAATTTTATTACTCAAACCATACATTATCTACTACCAGCTTGCTAGGCATGTCGTAGCTTCATATGCCTTATAATCTAGGACAGCCACAACATCTAGTCCCCAGCCGTTAATTCATCACTCTGAAAGGATAAACCCACATTTCATAAATGATAAACTTTTCGGCCATGCCGGGAATCGAACTTGGTATCCTTAGCTCAGTAGAGAAACACACTACCAACTGAGGATGTTGGATAACTTATTACACTATAGTTGTATAGTATAATATGAGCCAATTTGGAACCATGTAAGTTAAGCTTGCTACCTTATAGGGTTAACGAAGGGAACATTGAAGAACATCTAATGTAGTAGTTCCCAAACTCTTTGAGTGACGTACCACCCAAACAATTCCTATAATTTGGCGTACCAACAAGATAGTGCTGACTATTTACTAATTAGGTATTTTTAACTGGGTCCAGGGATATAATGCAATATATTAATACATTAACAGTTCTTTTATGTTATTTACATCTATACTCAATCGATATGTTTGATAGTGAATAAGTATCAAATACATATAAAATATTCTCATATACACACGTCCAACTACATACATCCAACTCCACAGAAATGTATCTAAGGGGGAGGTAAGACTTTATAAATTACATTTGTTGATAAAACTGTAAATAAACTATTCTTAGGGTTTTCACTGAATTGGTATCCACCCAAGGATACATAATCACAAAAAACACATACTATTCCAGTAATAAACTGTATATACATCAAAATATGGAGATTACTTCATTACAACAAAGGAACATTTTTCTATTTCAAATAGAAAATAAACAATAATAAATTAAAGAAGATACTAAGTAGTTTCAAATAGAGAACGTCTTAGAGTAAAACTGAAATATGAACAAAAATGTATACAAATAAATAAAAACATAGTAGACTGTATCAAACAAAATCTTACACACTTTGAATTTACAAAAACTAAATAAATAAATATTTTCTTAGTAAAAGTTAGTTAGGAAAGGAACTTTCATAAACATAGCTTGATTCACACAAAAATAAAGATGGGTGAGTTACATGTAACTTATGAAGTTACACAAAATTTAATATCATAATTGATCCTCTTTGAAGGTGAATAATAATCATCTAGGATGTCGCCCAAATTTAGTAATAACAAGACAAATAAAATCTTGTTTTACAATAACTTTTCTTCTGTGAACACTTATCACGCGCAACTCACATGATCTATTTTCGTTAATTGTAGACTAAAACCATGTTTTCACTCTCATAAGAGTACTGAATTATCATTAAATTGTGGATGAAGTTGCAAGTAATGGAGCCTTTTTTATGGCAGGAAAAATCTCTGTATGGTGATCAATAATTTCAGTAATTGATAGATTTATTGGTATTTGAATTTTCACTAACCAAAAATTATACCTTATTGTTGATTCAAGTAAGAAGTTATCAATGTAATAATAATTTTGATTATCTATTTTTAATTTGTCAAAATCTTTTTCGGCCACTATTTTTCGTTTGTTGGCACTGTAACTTAATTAAAATAAATTTTTCTTTATGTTCAGCTGAAAATCGGGGTCGCAATGAGGAAATTAAAAATTATAAATATGGAATAAAAATTTATCGTCTATAATACTCATGTATAGAGTCATAGGGGTGATTTGCCCTTAGATTTTTTTCTCATTATTTATTTCATCTGCAATATTATTAGCAGTAGTAAATATATATCTTCAAAAATTGATACTGAGATTTCCCTATGCTGCACCAGAATATTTATTATTTCCTTTATATGATTTCTCGCCTTTAATAAGTTTGATTCATTGGCCTGTAAATAATGAATTATTGATTCTAATATTAAGAATATTTACTTATTACAACAATCAAAATGATAGCTTTGGAATTAGTACACACGATATGCCATCTGCTTTTATTTAGCATTGCCAATTGCTCTATCTCTAGAATATCAATCGTTTCATTAGCCAAAATGTAAAATCCAACAGCAGAATTAGCAGCGGCCGCTATGTCATCTTGAATAATATTTCCGCAAATATCAATAATTTCACTTTGGGTTCTCACTGAACAATATTTGGCATTGTTACTGCATGTTTCAAAGTAGGGTTTGTTTTTAAATATTATCTCCAGCTTCAACTCTAAGAGCTGTAGTACATTTTGAAAATTTTCTGTGGTATTTAGTTTGACTCTAAGAGGAATATAATTTGTTCTTCAAAAAACTATTGTCAGAACGATTAAAAATATATTTTTTCTGTTTTATTCTACGGTAGTACGAGCACCATTATTAATCGTAAATTTACTGGTAGTTGTTTTACTTCGGCTATTGCCACGATTTTACAACATCGGTAATTTGAGATAAAATTGATTTGTTTTAAGGAGGACAGAATGAGCCTCAACATGTGTAGGATGATCAGAGAAATAAACTTTGCAGATATAATTAGAAAATTTACACAATCTCTATATATTCACATGCAAAACCTGGAATTCTTCAGAAGTCAATTTGAATGCTAATATGTAAGTTAATTTTTAGACATTTATACATCTATTATATTAATTATTCATAAATTTTCACTATGGCTCTATCATAGACGCTACGCAGAATTTAAAAATTATTATTTTGTAATATACTCTTATACTTTGGATTATATGTTTGAGGGAATTGTTTACCACAAGGAATACTAGCATTAAATATAATGTATTGGTTTTACGTAATAAATATATAGTTTTAATCTTTAGTCAAATGCTAACATAACTAAATGTAGAGCAGATAAAAATCAGACTAGTTTGCACTTTATTTACATTGGCTACAACAAATACTTGCAATATATTACGTTTTGCTAACAAATCCATCCGTTTCAACTGAATAAAAAAAATTGTATTTTCTTGTTGTTTCAGAACTTTCGACCATCAATGAAATAAGAACATTTTCAGTCAAAGTTAAAGAAGATTGTTGAAACTTAAGTTAACCAAGGATATTCGTGTGACAATTTTGGAACGTTACACATGGATTTTCATAAATAAAGTTTTATTTAAATTTGTTTTTTCATTTTAAAGCCTACTAATTTTAACTTATATTCAAAGAACTTATTGTATGCTCTACAAAATTAACCAAAATGGCTACTTATGGGATTTCAATGGAAAATTTATATCAAGTGTCCTGTATTTTACCCCTAATTAACTACACATATATAATTATTCATAGTTTACCTCTCGTGTTAAAAAATGGTGGCTACCGAAAGCAGTGAAATTAGACTGGTCCACTGTGGCCATGCATACAAGATGGCCGACAATGACCTCCTAACGCCTTTAAACAGCATTCTATTCAACATTTCACATTTTAATGATAGAAAATTAGAATGTTTATATCACTGGAGATAGTGGACAAATTTATATCAGCATAGCTATGTAGGGTTTTTATTTTAAAAGTTGAGATATAATACAAATTTGCATGGGAATAAATTCATTCAGATGTATAGCCCAAATTCATCGCTACCCTTCTGCCTCGAGTGACCATCGCGGTGCGTTATGGGAGCCCCATTTTCGGAGCGAGTGACATCCTACCTCGTAGTCCTCCACTACTGGATCCAAGCCCTGCAGTTAGTAGGCCTGTGGCACGTGTGCTGTGCGGGTGTTGGCGGTTCAGGGGCCATCATGAGCACCAGGATCGTCCAGACGAGGTACGGGAGGCTCCAAGGCCTGGTGTTGCCCATGGAAAACCAGCGCCACCTAAAGCCCATCGAGGTATTTTACGGGATACCTTACGCCACACCCCCCGTCAGGTCAAACAGGTTTAGCCCCACGAGGACCCCTTCGCCGTGGGATGGGGTTAGAGTGTCGGACAAGCCGGGGCCCGCGTGCCCACAGAAGTTACCGGACATCGCCAACGAGACGGCCGCCCTGGAGAAGATGCCACGCGGGAGATTGGCGTACCTAAAGAGGTTGCTGCCCTATTTGAAGAACCAGAGTGAGGACTGCCTCTACCTTAACATATACGCACCTGTGCAAGGTAGGGAAAACAGCAAACTATACACCGATGTTCGTAGCTATTAGCTACTAGATTTACTAATTTTAAAAAATACATTTATAAATCAAATAATGTTATCTGAAGCTGTCGCTTTTGATATTAAAGACTGAATTTTATGAGTAGGGATGAGAAATGTATAAAAATTTATATGGAGGATTGATGGTAATATCATAGTGATAAATGATATCATTTTTCGATGCACCCGACCAAGATTTGAACTTTGACCTCCACGTTAGCATAAATGTATTTTATTACAACCCTGATAATTTATAACACGTAGCTCCTGGTGTATATGCCTTATATAACGAAACAATTATCTTATTATATTTTTGCCCTTATTTCCTAGTTTTAATTTATATAACCAGTGTTAAAAACTCTCTATGCCAAATCTATATCATGACTCGTATTTATTTCCATAGCAATTACTATATTAACGTTGTAAACGGGTCCATGAAACATCTGTAAAATAAGCTATTCAATTTATATAGATATTGTCCCCCGCCCCCCTTTCTGGTTCCTCTATTTATGGTTTAGTAACAATTGGATCAATATAAGCTCTGAAATAACTAGTAGAAAATATAATTATTATCAATGCTTTAGGGTATAGAGATTACGTCATAACATAAAGTTCCATGAAAATATTTATACATTGTGGAGTGTTCGGGAGGATTTATAGTCTAAAAGTAGCTTGTTTACAGTTGTTTGTGTTTCACAAATAAATGTTTATATAATTATATTAAAATCTACCAAAACTAATACTATGGAAAAAGTCTCCTATATTATACTAAAAGCGTTGCTTTGGATCTGTTGGTGAAGAAATTATCAATCTTAACAATTACATTTCGGGTTTGCTGTGAAGATCGTGACTTATCCCTACAGATAAATATATCTTTTCTTAGCCTATAACTACATAGTAGCCTATATTGACAGCATAGAATTGTATTTATATTACAGATGTCAAAGTTTACACAAGATATCGAATAACAACTACCGTGCCTAGAATATATTTGTGTTTGAATACTTTAAATCAAGCTATCATATAAATTTCATCCGACGCCAAACTGACTAGCACTGACAATTTGAAACAAATTTTTTATCCTCTTTAACGCACTTGTCACCCGTCCGGGCTACTATATTTTATAATACAAAAAAATTAAATATTTTTCTGTCAACATTGATAGCATTGTAGTATATTATTAGTGCTACTATTTTTAAGCCATTAACTATAGCCTTCTTATCTAAAGTTATTACTTCAGCTCATTTGAATTAGCATATGAATACGTGAAAAAATATATCTAGTATTTTAAATATATCGGTCAAATGTGTCCATTTGTATGAAAGTTAGAGTTTAAAACTGGGAAGAAATGTAAAATGGGAAATATTTTATGAAAAATTACAACCCTTATCACAACCTGCAAGGATTCAATCCCAGACCTTATTCTAACTGTTAAGCTAAACTAGAATAGCTGCTTGAAGTCACGTGCCTACTGTTATGGGGGAACAAATTGCGCCGTGTAGCGTCATCACGTTTGTCGCGTGTGGGGTATGTGTGTGTCCTTTTCCACAAGATCAGGTGACATTTAGTAGGTTTACTCTTGTTTCAATACGGTTGATCTTTGTGGTGGGATATCAAAACTAGTTCTGCACGTCTAGTAAATGCAGAATTAAACTTCATATTAATTACTGGTTATTCTATACAATAAAGCTTGATCATATTATCTTAGACAAACTTGGTACCGTTCTATTATGAAACATTTTTATATCTGCCTCGTTTGAAAATAGTAATACTTTGTTTTGTTTTTAAATTACCTATTATTCTTTACGTTGATGTTAAATATAGTAGTTAATTGGAAATTATTTCCATTACATGTGATGATTTTTAGGTTTTTGGTCACAAACTTGATCTCTTTTTTCCGTACTAAATTAATATCTTAGATATAAAAGAAATTACTACGAGGCATAGTCAATTCTCTATAATATATATTATACAAATAAGAGTTTCTGTACATTTTCATGTTCGATTATAGCTAGAGAGCCACTCAATAAATTTGGGTACTGAAGTTTTTTTATCCTGTAAATTCTTACGGGAAAGGTTTAGGCTATTGATTAATTGAATTAAATAAAAATACATTTTTGTTTTTCAAATATTGTGCTTTAAAGCGAGTGATTTATGGTGTATCATAGTAAATACATTTCAAAATCCAAAGAGATTCATAATTTGGTTTAGTTGGTTGTTTTGTGTTTACAGATTGTGATAAAGATAGGGTAGTTTCTTTTCCTCTATATATTCACATATATATATATATATATTCACTATATAACTAGTGAAGAAATTTAATTGAGTTAATTTTATGAAATGTAGAATATGTATGGAAACGTTTATCAAATAGCTATGTCATTAATGAACTGGTCAGTAACGTTAAAACTATTGATGATGTTTCACATATAACGATAGTTTAAGTAGGCCTACCTGTGTGTGCTCACTTATAACGTGATAGCTATTAAATTGATCTTGTTGAGGTTTTTGTTTATATAGTAAAGACTATTTTTGGGAAGGCGTTAGGCCATTGATCAACTAGATGTGCCATTAGGGAGTTAAGCAGTGACGTTAAAGTCAATACAATTTTTAATTATTCACAAATGAGTTACCTAAGGGAAGTATTTACTTCAGATCCAAAGAGGAATTCTAGGAGATGCTTTAATCTTAAATCCACTGAAAAATGATAGTGTTTTGTTGTTGTTTGTTATTTTATTATCACACACTCATACACTCACCAACACTCACTCTAACTCTCACATTTTCTCACTGTCTCAAACTCTTTCTCTCTTTTGTATATTATACTAACATTTGCCCGCATCTTCGCTTGTGTTAATATCAGTTTTAAAAATATGTTCATTAGAACTATAAGGTATCTACTACCAGAATTTTTAATTCCCTGCACAAAGAAGAAATCGAGCAAAGTTTTAGGTAGATATTACCACGATGAACACTTTAAAGTAGATAAAAGATGTATCTTTGGACTGAAAAAATTCTATCTAGTGTTTTTTCGTCTGTTTTAAGAATAGCCACACAAAATATTTGTATTAATTGAAGGAAATAAAAGACCAAAGTGTAAGTCAGGACCTATATGTAAGAGGTGTTAGTGATTTTACATTAGGAACGAGCCGACACAGGCTGCTGTTAGGACTAACATGGGAACACGCTACATTAATAATTAATTGTATATGGGAGAGAGACTCGCCATGGAGATCAAAGCCTTCCCACTTTATGATTTGTCCTTGCGCCTTGTTACTGGTTATCGCAAAGCCACCAATGATAGTAAATTGCAGGCGTTTAAGCTAAAAGGGCAGGTCTGATGATACAATATGGGGATTATTGGTATCTCGACCTATTCTTTCGTAGCGCCATCTGACATGACATTCTCCTCTTAAGTTTTAAATTTTTTTTACCAGTAAGCGGGTCAAATTACCCAGCTTCGGTGGACTTAAAAGTCATAGCAAAATTATAGGTTTTTCAAATTCGATTGCAGAGCGTGGATGATTAAACCGAATGAATCACTGAAATTAATAAAACTGTCATTGTCATAAACTGTCATAAAACTGTAATTGGTCTAAAATCAATGAGTTAATTTGATTAGCTGATTATTTTTTTGGAGCTAGAATAGCTAAGCTCTGGAACTACAAAAGGGGCTTATTTTGCAAAAGATATATATCGGGATGAATACAATATACTAGCTCATGGATATCCTTGACCATAACGCAAACCTGAGAATTATTCAAGTTCACCTTGCTTTCGTGTTCTACGAAGACTCCATTGCTAGACTAATAAGTATAGTTATTGTCGCGGCACAGGTGGGCATGCATGTTGGTTGACGGAGAAAGCTTCACAACTTTGGGTATGTAGGATATTTTCAGGCAGGTGTTGACCTCATCAACTCTACTAATTCTCAAAATGACCGGTAGAGTTTGTAGGAAGACTCCTGAGAATAATACGGGGACGCATATGTGAGCAAGTCGTTGATTATGAGATATTTCATATTTCTGTCTGAATCTTAGATTGAGGTATTATGCGACATGGTACTCTAATTTCATTACATAGTCTTAGAAATACTTTCTGCTGTAGTTTTGCCTTGGAACCTTTCTCCGATATTTTGCTCATGGCGATTTGGTCCCTATAAAAATTCAAAGATGATGTAAATAGCAAATGCGCTGTTCTGTCCTCTTTTAAAAATGTAGAGCCTCCACACGATAAAACCATTACAAAGGCAACAAATCCTTCAAACCTGAAATTACTCAAGAATAAATCATTTGTCAAAGTATTTAATATATTTTCGTGTATATTTTAAAAGAACACTTTACTTTATATTGAACACTATAATACTGGTACTTTTATGTGTACGGTAAGTTGTACTGTATTTAAAAGAGGCTTGTTTAGATTCAATATTTGTAATAGAAGTGGCCGGTCGTTTGTCGTGTCTCTTAAATAGTATTTATAGGAAACAGATGCTTATAAATTGTCTTGTCGAAGAAGATGCAACTCCTTACGAGTTTTATCTGAGAGATAACTTAGCAATTTTTTTTAGTTCACTCTAACATGAATTAAATCTATTTTCGTTGAGGTCAAAGCTGTCTACCAATTCCTCTGTTCTGTTTTTATGTTCAATAACTTCATAAATGGAGACCTAGTGGTCTAGGGGTAAGGTGTCAGACTTCTGTGCTGAGGGTCCGGGGTTCAATTCTCGGTCCCGGCACAGATTTATCTGATTGCCAAACCCTTCCTTAACCTCTGACAAGAAGTGTATTAATCACAACTTGTGAATGTAAGGAATGCCAGGCTTTTACCGTGGTTCGGATTCCACTTTAAACTGTAGGTCCTCCATTTCATCTTACAATCACCCTACCATTGCACATTAGCGTAAGGGCGTATAACCCGAACGGGTAGTAAGACGCGGTGCTAATAATAATAATAATAACTTCATAAAAATTAATATATTCCCTATGGTTGAGCCAAAGTGTGAGAGGAATATCCACGTTAAAAATATTAATATGTTTGAGGGCAGATAGCTGAGTGAGGAAGAAAATGTACACAAAGAGGCTTGTTCTAAAGTATTGCTATTTGGTGCGTCATCCTCTAACTGTCCCATCGCTTTGCAAAATAATTTATAGGTTTCATAGGCTACGTCGCTCACACTACGTAAGTTTTTAAATGAAATTGGACCTTTGATGACATGGAGCCGCATTCTAAAATAATAGCATAATGACATATCTGGGTGTATGTTATATATATATATATATACATATAACATACATATATATATATAACATACATATATATATAACATACATACATATATATATATATATATGTCCAACTGATGGGATCACCCATTATTACTCCAGGGGGTTCCTTAACAAAAAAAACCTGCTTTTGGCACGGAAATTTCTTAATTTTCCAAAGATGATACTAAGCAACCTCATTGTAAGTAAGCATATTTGCAAAGGTATCTTGAGCGCACAGGTTGGAGTGAAGCAGCTGAAAGTGATTACAGGGCAAAACGAGAGGCCAACATTAAAGAACTCTGATGCATCACTAGCCTGACACCTTATATAAGTCAAGGAATTATCAAGGTGGAAACTAATCTTCCGTGTCAGGGTTTGGCAACCACTGGTCTGATAGCAAATCTTCTCGTGAGCCTCCTCCAAGCCATCAAGGCTGTGTCCTTTGACCGTACCAATGCACATTAGATGAGTATTGGGCAATTTAGGGACTGATGGCTACGTGCCTGACGTCAAACCTATCATCACTGGACATCTGGGGGGAAAAATCCCACCTTGGACAGACTTCCCATCGGTTGGCTCCTAATTTCATGTGCACTGGGCTCACACGTAAGGGAGTTTAGACATGGCCAAGCAATCACCCTCAGGAATATGACTTAGGGAATGCGTATATATATTAAGTGTAAATAGCCGAAGCTATATTAATGGTAATTACTTCAGTTAGATATCATATTGTGAAATTTGAAAAATAGCACCTGGACACGGGAATCGAACCCGCATTCCCTGACAATTATAATAATTGTAGAACTTGGCAATAAGCAACTACCGAGTCACCGATGGCTGCGTTATCTGATGGCTTGTGATATTAAACAAAAATCACATAACTGTAGCTGACGATTTCTGCAATGTCCATCATAGACTCTGCCTTAAAATATGAGTGAAGAATGACTCTGTGCATGGGACGAATCCTGGATAGCTCAGTGGTTAGAGCATTGGCGTACAAGCCAGAGGTCCTGGGTTCAATTCCCGTGTCTGGGTGTCATTTTTCAATTTTAAGAATGATATCTAATTGAAGTATATTACCATTAATATAGCTTCGGCTATTTACACTTAAAATATATATATGTATTATTAAATTAATAATATACATATATATAATTTATATACAATATATTTTAATACATAATATGATGGTTCCATGGTGGTCTAGGGGTAAAGTGTCGGACTTCTGTGCTGATAGTCTGGGGCTCAATCCTGGGTCCAGGTACCAATTTATCTTAATGCCATACCCTTCCTTCACCTCTGAAAAGACGTGTATTAATCACAACTTGTGAATGTGTGGAATACCAGACCTCCACCGTGGTTCGGATTCCACGTTAAACTGTAGATTCACATTAGCGTAAGTGCGTACAACCCAAACGGGTAGTAAGACGCGGTGATAATAGTAATAATAATAATACTAATAATACATTAATGAATCAACATACATATATATTATTGAATTAATAATATACAGTTATATATATTATTGAATTAAAATATAAAGTCATATATATAATATATTATTGAATAATAATATTCAGTCATATATATATATAATTTATATATAATAAAAAGTAAATAATCTAATCTAATATATTATAACTTATATACATTTATAATCACAATGTTCCCTACAGGATAGACAATAGTCCATGCATTTAACTCAAAAACAACTGCGTACTTAATATATCTACATTAGCTTTCTCAACTCCTCCCTATACTTGCATACTCCCCTCACTTCAACAACCTTCATACATCGAGTCATACATTACCTTTTATTCTTAAAATTCTTAGTGTCTATATTTTTCACACATTCGTCTATAATATTTACCTACTTCTGCCTTCTGATACACACATTATTTACCTTCATATATATTTTTTTCCTCACTGGATCCAAACTCATTTTCTCATCAAGCCCAAACTAACATAATACTCTTCTTTCACATTGACCTTTTGGATTACCTTTCAAACCACACTCCTTCAGTATCCATTCATTTCCGACTCTGCCCATACGAGTTTTTTCACATATATTAATTAGCTATTATATTCCAATTACATTCTACTTGCTCTTGTGTTACTCTGGACAAATCCACGCTTCACATCCATAAAATAATGTTGGCATTAACACAATTTTATATACTGCCGTCTTTGCCTCTTTCGATACTATTTCATTCTTTTCTATAATCCACATAATCTAACTACTCTCCGAGATGTTTTCACTCGCCTGTCAATTTCACAACCCATCCTTCCATTTTTTACAGAACATTGCTCCCAGATACACATAAATTTAACTATTTCAAGCAGTTTTACATTTATACTAAGTTGACAATCATTTCCTGATCCGTCCGCATCCAAAACTATCACTTTAGCTTTGGATACATTTATACAAAGATAAATTTTGCCTTTAGCCACATTCACACGATTTAATGCATTCTGCAAATCCCTTTAGCTCTCAGCAATTAATACGGCATCATTTGCATATAGCAGCACTCTCACATTAACACTGTCCATAATTATGTATACCAACCACGTCCTCAAAAATTTCATTCATTCACTAATCCATGAATGCATTAAATAATCATGGAGACATAACACAACCTTGTCTAACACACTGTTCAATATTAAACAATTATCTCATAGACCCTTTGACCCTAATGCAGCTTTTCTTCCTTCCTTCATACAACGTTATAATTGCGTTTACTAGCCATGCATCCACACCATACTTACAGAACATTCCATAATATACTTCTTTTCACCCGATCTTACGCTTTTTCCAGATCAACAAATGCTCGACACATCTGGTCCATGCAACCTCTTCCTGGCAAGTAATCACATTGCACACCCCAAATCTTGTCTGCAGTTTTTTCACTCACTCTCTTGATTAAGAGTCTTTCATAACTTTGCCTAGATTTATCAACAAACTGTTTGCCCTATTATTTTTTCACTCGCTCTTATTGACTTTGCTTCTGTACAAATGAACAGCGACAGTATTTTTCCAGTCTTTAGGAACCTTAGGAATCCCAACACAAAAAGAGAACAACTCACACATTCTGGTAATTAGTACCATATCCACACATTTATGCATTTCACTAATGATCTCATCCATACCCACAGATTTGCCATTTCTTAACCCTTTTATAGCTTTTTAACACCTCAGCCTTGTCATTTGTTTCACTCATCATAACATTTACTCTCTCGATGTTTTCACAACCAATTGCCCAAAATACTCCCTCCTACGCTCTCCTATACTGCTTGCATCCCAGATAATATCACCACAATAATTTTGAATGCCATAGCTATTTCCTTGCACTCCGGGTTTCTTTTTCTTAGTCCACTTCCAAAACAGCTTTTTATTTACATTAAAATCATTCTGCTTTCTTTCTCCTTA
This sequence comes from Timema bartmani, assembly GCA_902151455.1. NCBI lineage: Eukaryota > Metazoa > Arthropoda > Insecta > Phasmatodea > Timematidae > Timema > Timema bartmani. The sequence continues at coordinate 42,607 of CABFWB010000089.1, forward strand.
TTTTAATCTCATTTACTCCTTACTCTCCTTTACTAATTTATTTGCATACATATTTTTTTATTTGAATAGGTCCCACAAACTCTTAACGTTCTCTTTCTCTCTTCACAACACTCATCCATTCATATTCTCTTTTCTTATCTCTAACAGTTTATTCAACCTGTACTTTCCACCATGCATCTCTTTTTAAGTTTTTCAACACCACAGCTACATATATATATATTTCGTGTATACAAATTATTCCTATTTTATTAGATTTCATGCACTTTATATAGCATTAGCATTATTTCAATATTCTATTCTTGCTCTTGTAAAGTTAACTTTTCTCTCAGCAGTATTTCATATAGCACTCTATTACTTTTACCCTGATATTTTTCCACTTTCACTCTTTCTTTCTCAATACTATTTCACTGCTTCCTCGCAAAATTCCTAGCTAATTTAAGCCACAGTGATTAATAGGACGTAATCCGTTCCACACTCAGCTCCACGCACAGCCCTAGTATTATTTACTAAACTTCTATGTCTCTCATAATACACCACACTATCAAGAATAGTTCTTGATTCCTCTTTTACCATGTATACAAGTGAATATCTTGGTGCTTAAAGCATGTGTTAGGCAGAAATAAACCTTTTTCTAAACAGACTCACTAACGCCTTATCATTTTGGTTCATCCCGAGACTACATTACCTTCCTAATACTCATTTTGAATTCTCTCTTTGGGTACCCACCCAATCTTTCATTTATCTTAACAATATTATTCTCTAACGGGCTAAACAGTTCAGCCCTGTACTGCCTAAATCTGCTGCGCATAATCAGTGCTCAAAAATATATATTGTACCTTAAATATATATATATAGGTATATTAATGTATATCTTCATGTGTAACATACCACGCCTCGGAAACACCACTGAACAAGAACGGCGCCATCAGAAGTGTTAGCCAATCTCGCAGTTCTGCTAACACTGCACTCGACTCGTTGGAGCGATCAAAACAACTGACTGGAGTTAGGGGTGGGTGGCCTGCGCATAGTTTGGTGCGGCTAGTGCCTACGTGATATTTCCAACGTAGAGGGGTGTCTCCCCCCCTTCCTTCCTTCCCATGGTCCATAACGTTCAGCCACTATGAAGCTCCACGGTTCACTGGGAACCGCACACAATAATACATCACCAGTCTATTAATCAACACGTTCGACGTCTCTTCTTCAAGTATACAGTACAGAACTTTTGGTCGTGACGATGCTACCGACGGATTTACCAAGCATACGGAAGTAAAAAGCCGTAACTTTCAACATTAAAATTTGTAGTGAGTAGGCGGCTCAGTGGCCGGATTGTAGTTTTAGGGATATTTTTATACCTGTTGAGAGTATTAGCCACTCTCGTCTTATTTTACATGTTATTTAGGTTAGCCTTTAATGACATGGTTTACTTGCCGTGGAGTGATTTTACACTTCACATGCGTTCTGCTTGGTCCTTATGACCAGTGGATTGAATAGTGATGATTCCCACTCCTTAGCCTGCGTGACCATGTTATAGTCAGCAAGGCCTTTTGTCAGGAAAGGGGCTGTTTAGGTGGTTCCAGGCTAGTTAGTCATACCTAGCTAGGTTTAGGTTTGTTTTTCTGGGGCAATCTATGTTATTTAACTTGTGTGGTTCACCGGTTTTCTGTGCTCAACCTGTGGGTCATCTCTGCCAATTTATCATGGCTCGCGCTGTGTATGTTAATTTACTTGTGTTGTTCACCAGTTTGCGGTGCTCAAATTGTGGGTCATTTCTGCCCATATGGCATGGCTCGCGTTTTGTATATTATCTAACTTATATTGTTCACCAGTTTGCGGTCCTCAACTTGTGGGTCATTTCTGCCCATCTGGCGTGGCTCGCGTTTTGTGCGTTATTTAACTTGTGAAGTTCATATGTTTGCGGTGCTCAACCTATGGGC